>MDJU01000665.1:0-17198 GCA_001721665.1 Trichoderma pleuroti
CGAGTCGCTGTGGCAGTGAGTGGTCGAGCTGTGGGGGGGGACAGGTGCATAAGCGTGGGACAAGGGTTGTGCTAGTTTGGGTTCCATTGGATGTTGAAAAGTTGAGCCTTGGGTGGTGATGCTATCGATAGCATTGGGGGTTTGACGCGACCTATTTGATCGAGACAAGGGCGGTGGGCGAATCACCAAGTGAGTTTCTCGAAATGGTGGCAACGCGATGGAATACGCGCGAGGGCAGTCAAGCTTAAGCGCGATTTCGTGGCATGTGGCAGCGGCAGTCCATCAACCATCTTTTTTATTAGAGTTTGGTCTTTCTTACTCTCGTGACCAGCCTCAACACCACCCAACAAAAAAAGAAACGGCCATTTTGTAACTTGTAAAAATACCTAGTAGGTCCTCAAAGTCTCATACCCAGTCGTAATCGACACAAAAAACTTCAAAAGTTCTTCTCATGCCCCCCTGCAGCATTCAGGCACTTCTCAGGCCGCAACTCGCTTCATCATCCTTGTCCCAACTCATGCCCAACTAACTCTCTTCCTCTGAAACCCGGCATACCTACATACAGCATACAGCCAAGCCAAACCACCATCAAACCACCATCTTCGTCATTCTTCTCGTCCACGACACTAGCCACGTCCCCCAGCTGCCATCCCACAAAAACCCGCTTCTCCCAGCCCGTGGCCGGCACCCGACTCGTGGCGCGTTGAAACATTGCATGTCTCCATCACCGACTCGTATTAGCGCTCTTTTCTTTTTTCCCCTTCACCTAGGAGCAAATCGGTAAATCACGAAAGTGCTTCCGTCACGGCGCGCTCTGAGTGGTCGGCCGGTTCGACGAGCTACGAGTATGGTGGTTCATTTGTCGAATCAATGGCCGTGATATTCTCGGTTGTGAAGCCGATGCTACTCTATACATTTAGTGTTACACTATCTACGGGAATACCAGCTGGGGCTTCCGTGGCACCAGCTATCGTTCTTTAGATGCATCTACTCTGCCCAACAAATGCATGTTATATCGGCTCAAACTTGACGAGCCACCACCGTTCTCCAAACGCAGGCACACTGAGACGTGCAAGCCCTCGCTGCATGCCAATACGCCGTCCGCAGGTATGCATCTCTGGGGAATACCTCTTGTCCCCTTTTCCAGTCCATCATATTTAGAGTTCAGCGCATGGTCTCTATATCCGGCCTTCTTCCTCCATTGAAAAGCCTTTTGGGTTGCAATGAGCCAGCATCATCGTGTCTCGTCGAATCCTTGCTTCAAAATTGAGAAACCATAGTACAAGGGGGGGTATCAAAGGATCTTTGTCTTTGACAATGCAGATCAGAGTGTAAAGGGCTGTGTATCAAATCGTCCAACGCGTGCGTGCTCCATTCGAACGTCCCATAGCTCTCTCCTTGCCTGCACGTTCCCAAACCCCATCGAGATCAGCGGTTTAACCACCTCGACCCCTACCGCCTCTGAATTTTCCTCCTCTGTAGCCTCTGTTTCCTCCTGGGCCCCCTCCCCTGCCTCCTCGGCCACCACCTCGGCCGCCACCTCGACCTCCTCGTCCAGACTGCTGGCGAGATTCCTGTGCAGGTTGAGAGGGAGGCGGCGGTACGCTTCTGTAATCCCGCGATGGAACTGGCGGCCTGGCAGGGAGCGAGGTTGGCCCAGCCGGCGTTTGTGAGTAGCCATGTCTTGGTGCGCGATTGGGAGGCGGCGGAGGTGGATCGGAAGGTGGTGGACCAGGGGGCAGAGGAGGCTGTTGATCTCCGTTGGGCGGCTGAAGACTAGTCGATACCCTAATACGACCCGTCCGTACCGGTTTGGGAACGGCTCGTTGACTCAGGAATTGCACATCATCCGAGTCATCGCTGTCTGAATAGTAGCGGACGTCGTTGGAACGCGAAGCGTGGCCACGGATCCTGAGCTCTCCGGGCTGTTGCTTCGGCGCGAGTTCATCAGCACCGATGATTGCAGACGAGGTGCTTGCTGCGTCTATATATCGACTCATGTTGTACATGCTAAAAGTGGGATTGGTAGGAAAGGTGGGATCCAAAGCCACTCTATCCGAGATGCAATTCGCAGAGAAATGTTGGCTACTTCCGCATGAGGCGCACGACACTGGCAGAGCAGTAACCGTCTTGATCGTCTCTGCTTCAGGGTGAAATGACCTCCATAGCTGCGTGCACCGCTCGTCCGTGTGCGCAGTTGAATGGCACAAGCTGCACTTGAACACATATCCTCTCTCTTCTCTAACTGTTGCGCAGCCAGCGGCTGAGTGGCCACGAATGTCGCACTTGTCGCACTTGAGGTCAAGAGATGGGCAAGCATATTGCCAATGGTCGTCTTGTCCGCAGAATTTGCACGCGCAGTTTGTGCAGCCGTCGGCGGTATGGCCCTCTCGCCCGCAGAGCAAGCACATGTTGGACGGATCGCCGGCCGAAGGGAAATACCGGCGCTGTTGCTCGAGGGCATCTTCCCCTGAAGGCAGGCCTGGCCGCAGTGACATGGCGGTTTTGACAGCAGGTTGAGGTGCAGCAGGCTGTGACATTGGTCGAGGTTCGCGCGAGTTTGCCGCCTGAGGAGGCTGCGGCTTCACGTCAATGACAAAGTAACCATCAGTTTGTGTTGTCAAAGAGTTGGGAGGAAGTGGCACAGCAGGGTCGGGGTTTTCGCCCTCATGGTTGACCTGAGTCTCTGGCAGGTGGCTGGAGGCGTTGCTCTGGGTTTTGGGTTCGCCCAAAGCCTCAGGCACCGCCGCCGCCGGGAGCTGTGCAGCATCATTCTGGCGTGGCTGGAGAGACTTTACCAAGTCGGCCAGAGATGCATCCTTGTATTGTTCGGCCGCCTGCCTCGCAGCGCGCTTCTTGTTGGGCTTCAGCCTACTGTGAATATCAATGTATTGCTTGTAGGCAGCTTGGATCACCATCGGTGTAAGCTTGGCGGTGCTTGTTGAGTTGGCCGTGCAGAGAAGCTGTGCCCACTCCTCGAATCTTGCAACCCAGGTTCCCTCCCTCTGCTGAGAAAACACGGGCAGTTGGAGAGATGTCGAGTCAGAGGTATAAACCGGAGGAGATTTGGGCATGAAGGCGCCGCTTGACGCAAAGCCTCCCGGCTTCTTCCCATCGCCGCCTGTACTAGGGGTCCGAATCTCGCCCTCGGAGCCCTCATCGTCATCAATCTCTCCCTCCTCTGATACTTTTGCGCCTGGGCTGCTTCCAGCAGAGGCAGAACTTACTCTCGCACGCTTAGAGCGCTCTGCAGGGGCATCCGGTCCAGCAATGCTGGCTGCATCATTTTCTGGGGACTTCCTTTTCTTGGCCAAAGGGGGTTCATCCTCGCTACTTAAGCTTATGAAGTCTCCTGGGTTTGATTGATCTGTGGCCATGGCGTTTGATGGGACTAGGCTAGACAGGGGCTGGGCAAGCTCTATAGGAGCACTTGAACTCTTTTCCTCCATTTCAAAAGCAAATAAAGCAGCCTTTCAGGAAAAAAAGACGATTTATTGGCTAGCAAATGGGGAGGCAATTCGCTGTGTGTGAACCCTCGTGTCTTTTGAGAAGCCCAGGCGCGAGTGGCGCGGGTGATGGGCAACCTGAGGCCCTGCCTATATCATCGGCGCGCACTCAGCACGGCACTTGGAGATGGACCACCTGTTGTTGGCCGACTCGAGAGTTGGAGGGTGTAGATTTGCAGTTGTTGCGGTGAAGAGTCGTAATCTTCAAGATGAGATTGAAGAAGCACAACTCTTCACAAGGAAAAAAGTACGCGACGAATCAAATCAAGAACCTGACGCAGGTGAGAGCTCCACTTCCGAAGTTTAGCCCCTCGACAAAGGTGGCCATTAAAGGCACGCAGGATATAGACTATGGATTGGATGTTTACGTCAGGCAAAGTGCACAATTTGATTATATAGGTGCAGTAATTGGCCTCTGGTGCTAATTGGAGCTGCTGGCTATGAGAAGGGGTCTCGTATGTGTCAGTCTTTTGTTTCCTTGTTGGAAAAGTTACCCAATACTACAAAGGTATGGTGGTTGAGCAAGAAAATTGCATGTGACAGGTATGTGCCCTTTCTTCAGGTACCTTACTTAGTACGTTCCCGTAGTACCGCAACCAAGGTCTACCTCTGTTTTCTAGATGAGATACGCGAGCAGGTCTGGAATCATGTCCTTGCTGCTCGTACAAGCACAGGCTTGCAGATTTCGAAATGAGCTCCCCAAAATAGATAAAAACAATGGATGCACGTGGCGCCCAGCATAATGAATTAGGGGACCTCCAAGCAGCCAGGAGATGGCACCGTCTAAAACAAGGTTGGATCTTCCCAGACCAGCAGGCATTAGTGGGCGGCATTGTTATTAGACGGTCCAGGTGATCTCACTGGTCGAGGCAGTGTTTGGATCATTCGCTGCCACTAATCACGGACAGCCCCTGTCGCCGAAATTGATGAAGCAGCCTTCTAGAAGCCAAGGATACATGGACGGCTCGTCTCCTTGCGTCCCCTTGGCCTGTTATTAAGATATAGATATTACGGGGTAGGTGGGACACGATACAGCCACAGCGTCTTGGCTGTGGTTTAATAAAGCAGCTGCACTAAGAGGCGACTAGATGTGGTATTGTTCAGATCACCCGGATAGCGGCTAGATTGGCACGTGTAGACGGTATTAGCTGGGTAGGGGGGATGCCATCCAAGGGTCTTGCGTTGAAGAGCATTGGATGGATCGTGTACGGAGTAGTGATGTTTGGATGGTCAACCAAGCAAATGTCCAGTCCAAGCATGTGATATCATGGACCAAAACAAACCCCTCTCTCCCCCCTCTTGATATTGAGCACGTATAGCAGTCGTTGGTTGTTGTCCAGAGGCATTTTCACCCTAGCCCATGTACGCTTTTGGTGCTCGCCGCCCACCATCATACAGTAAGGTAGACGTCTACGTTCATTAGCATGCATTAGCACCACGGAGGCTTCAATTTGCTGTCGGATGATGTCTCCTGTTCCTGCAGGTACCGCGGCGCCCCTTTCCAGGGTGTCTCCACAGCTTCCACAGACTGATACTGATCCCAGCAAAGCCGTCGTCAGCCTGTCCGGACCACCGCTCAGAATCTCCAAGTTCCTCAGGACGCTCTCTAAGCGAGTTTGAGACGGGAGTAGCGAGTCGTATCCAGCAATTGCGACAGAGCCCTCGACGCCCCCCTCTGCCCACCATATAATGCGCGTAATGCGCCAACTCACCCCCATCCCACTCCATACCGCCACTCGTACCGTATCTAAAAAGCCGCCGAGAAAAAACAAGATCAGAGCAAAACCTTGCGTGAATAAACATTCGTGGCCCAAAGTGAATCGCGTGACTGCAGCACCATCTCGGGTGTTTTATTTTATTTTTTAAAAGAGAGAGGCAGAGAGGGAAATAAAAGAAACATACAAAGGTAGGTTCGTATTCGCATCCATTCCCTCCAAAACCCACCCCCACTCTGCCACTGATGAAGCCAGATAACCAACTCCCAGACCGAAGAAAGCTTGTTCCTGAGCCTCAGGTGGCTGTGCCCAGTTGCGCCCGCTTAGTTGCATAAAAAGCTTGTTTCACTCGCTTGTGCCCGCCGCCCGCATCGATCGCTCCTCACTGCCTGCAGTTCTACCTGCCGCCGCAGTACGCAGTGCTCAGTACCTACCTATAGGTAGTACCCAGCACTCGGTACCTTCATCGCCTCGTTAACAGCGTGTGCCGCCAAGAACTGCCCGGCGCCCCGGTTTAGCGTTTGGCCTCCGACTTGCGCGTTGCCTTGCGAGAGACTGAAGGAGCATTCGCGGCCTCGGGAGCAGACAAAAGCATCCTGACCGACAATGCCGTCAACTTGTCTTCCCGCATCCTCACAGACTTACGACGCAGGCGCAAAACCCGCCAGCAGCCGATTCCTCGACATGACCGACCGAAGCGCTGGTGGCCGCCGGAGGAGGTCTAGCAGCATCCTCCAGGTCTACCACGAGCCCCCCGAGACGCTTGAGCAGATGAGCGATCAGGCTGTTATACCGAACATGAACGCCAACTGGACAAACGCAAAAGGTATGCTCTCCATATCCACGTGCCCGGCCCCTGAGAAGGCCCTTTTCTGGCTGCGTTTGCTAACCTGGATGGCCGCCAAAAAAGGGGCCTGGACTATCCACATCGTCATCATCGCCTGTCTCAAGATTCTCTACGACGTTATCCCGGGCAGTTCCCAGGAGGCGTCGTGGACGTTGACCAACATGACGTACATGGTCGGCTCCTACATCATGTTCCATTACGTTCGCGGCATTCCCTTTGACTTCAACGGCGGTGCCTTTGACAACCTCAACATGTGGGAGCAGATCGACAACGGAGCCCAGTACACGCCGACCAAGAAGTTTCTCCTCAGTGTCCCTATCGTGCTATTTTTACTCAGCACACATTATACCCACTACGACTCAACATACTTTGTCATAAACTTCCTCGCTACGCTGGCTGTTGTCATTCCGAAGCTACCATTTGTGAGCAAATCCCCTACCTACCTACCTACCTACCTACCTAGTAGATGTTATATTCCACCGAGTCTCGTGACAGTAGCTAATGCCCCCTACCAGAGCCACCGAATGCGGTTCAGCTTCTTTTCAGACATTCCAGAAGAGGAGTGATGGTTCCTTCGGGCTGCACAACGGCGTTTTGGGGTTCAAATAAATACGAGCTTAGGCAACAGAAAGTATAGCACAACTACGCAAGACGAAAATGGAAGATGAAAAAAACGAAAAAGGGCGGAAGGTTAGGAGCAGCGGGGCAAATGGGTATCCTACACAACATAGCGGGCATATTCGTTTTATGATTCCAGCCGAAAATAAGGTTTTTGTGTTTATCAGCGATAGTTTTCAAGGACATCAATTGGATCTGGAGACTTGCGTATACCGAGTTGCTGTTGGGAGTGCAAGCTCACAAATCTATGAGGTGATTTCCCCGTTAAGGTTGTAGGGGCTGATACAGTGGCAGACACCAACGGCGCGATTCGTCCCATAGACCGGCCTTATTCTTATCTATTCCCTCGCGGGGTTGTGCCTGAGCAGGTTGAGGATATGTTGGATATGTTGCCGTCGGTGGCCATGATGTTGTCGGACCAGGTTATAAATTGAGCGATTCTCTCCCTCGATGAAGTTGTTCTCTTCTCTTTCTCTTCATCCCATCCTCGCTTCCCTCAGAACCCCATACAATCCACCTTCACACAATCCCGAATCATGTACGGTCTCCGTACGATCATCTTGGCCCTCGCTGCCACCGCCCCCCTCGTCGAGGGCGCGCGTACCGTCAAGTCCTTTGATGCTGCTGTGTCTCCTGCGCCGACTGCGGGCCCCGTAGTCCACCCACGCCAATGGTCTTCTGGCGATTGGACTTCCCGCGTATGAGCGTCGACTTGGTCGAATGATGACCAGGAAGACCTGGACGAGGAGCTGGAAGACGAACTACGGGCTGCCGCTGCCCCGAGTGCGTTGGCGGCAAATCCTGTTGCTGGGTTCTTTAGGTCTATTATGAGCCGCTTGAGAGAGATTGAGCAAGCCCTGGCAACAGTCACAGTCACAGTCACAAATGCTGCCGCTACAACTACAGTCACAGATCCTGGTGCCACCGTCACTGATCCTGCTGCTACCACCACTGCTACCACCACTGCCACTGCCACTGTCACTGATGCTCCTGTTACTGTCACTGTGACTGATGGTGGTGCCACTATCACTGATCCCGGTGCTACTTCCACTGTCACAGTTACAGATACAGAGGATGTTACTGTCACTGTCACCGATGGTGGTGCTACTATTACTGATCCTGGTGCTACTTCCACTGTTACTGCCACTGTTACGGATCAACAGGATCCTGTTACTGTCACTGTCACTGATGGTGGTGCCACTATCACTGATCCTGGTGCTACTTCCACTGTTACTGCTACTGTCACAGATCAACAGGATCCTGTTACTACTACCACCACTGCTACTGTCACAGATCAACAGGATCCTGTTACTGTTACTGTGACTGATGGTGGTGCCACTATCACTGATCCTGGTGCCACTACCACTGTTACTGCCACTGTCACAGATACAGAGGATCCTGTTACTACCACCACCACTGCTACTGTCACAGATCAACAGGATCCTGTTACTGTCACTGTCACCGATGGTGATGCCACTATCACTGATCCTGGTGCCACTACCACTGTTACTGCCACTGTCACAGATACAGAGGATCCTGTTACTACCACTACCACTGCCACTGCCACTGTCACGGATCAACAGGATCCTGTTACTGTGACCGTTACCGATGGCGGTGCCACTATCACTGATCCTGGTGCCACTACCACTGCCACTGTCACTGCTACTGCCACTGTCACGGATACAGAGGATCCTATCACAGTCACAGTCACTGCTCCCACCACAGTCACAGATCCTCCTGTTACTGTCACTGTCACCGATGGCGGCGCTACTATCACTGATCCTGGTGTCACTACCACTGCCACTGTCACTGCTACTGCCACTGTTACGGATCAACAGGATCCTGTTACCGTCACTGTTACTGATGGTGGTGCCACTGTCACTGATCCTGGTGTCACTACTACTGCCACTGCCACTGCCACTGTCACTGTCACGGAGCCCCAAGGTCCTGCTGCCACTACCACTGTCACTGTCACTGAGGATCCTGTCACCGTTACTGTCACTGAACCTGGTAACACTGTTACTGTCACTGATCCCGGCACCACTGTTACTGTCACTGACCCTGGTTCCACGGTCACAGTCACTGATCCCGGTGTCACTGCCACTATCACTATCACAGAGCAGCCTAACATTATGACTGCCACTTTCACCATCACCGCTACTACTACCATCACCGCCACCACTGAGGAAAACTATGATCTCAGTATTGAGGCGACCTCGGCCCCGCCCATGGCCACGTACTACAAGAGAGATGGAAACTCGACCAACGAGACGACTACCACTAGCACGCCGCGCCCTACCGTGGTGCCGCCGACTTCTGGCGGTGCCGTGGACGCAGCTGCTCCTGTGATGGCGGCTGTGGCTGTTTTCGTTGCTGCTTGTGCCTTTGCCCTCTAATTTGTTGGCCAGGACTAGGCGGTATTTCTGACTTGTTTCGTTTCTTTTTCTAATGGAGTAATGGTGGGATTTTCTGCTGGGAAAAGACGGCAATGGGAAAGGAAAAGGAGGAGAGAGTTTTGGTTGCTATTTTTTTTCTTTTAGATAGGGTGAATTATCTCGTTGTTTCGCAATGATGCTGTCTCAAATTGCTTTCTGTGATATTTGGTGAATGCCGTCCAGATCTACCTATTTCGTAACTAAAGGTTATCTACGTATTGATATCATTGGAGAAATTACATGTGCTTAGTCTACGTATTCGGCCGAGAGAGAATAGTGGTTTACAGCCACTGTGTAACTGGGCTTGCTATGAGGCTTGAGTACTATAGACGAATACGGAGCATCGCACGTGGTATCTCTCCGAAACTTCGTATTAGATAGAGCGTAAAATTATATTTTCGTATAATTCAGGGACATATAGAGAGAGATATAAAACAAGGCTGATGTTTAAAATGTCAATAAACCCGGGAAACGGCCAGTAAACGGAGTTCATGACGGCGGCAAATCGCGCATGCATGGGGGGGGGGGTCTCGTTTCTACGGCCCGAAGATTCCAGAGACTCAATCTCCGCCGCTTTGTAATGCTTTTTGTTTTATATATGTGCTATATATACATACATGTACTTCGTGTTCTTTTCGTGGCTACTATTTGCGGACATTGGATCGAGGCTGTGCCATGTTTCGAAAGCAACCCCTGTATGATGCTGCGCATCCGGAGGAGCCGTGAAGATAAGCTTAATGGTATCATACCTGCTAAATGTTGCATAAATATGTGGCTGTTTGGGGCGAGCGGAGACTGGTTAAATGCATCTAATCTATGGTATTGCAACTGATGTATGTGGGCATAATGGCGATCTAGATCTTGGGGTTTGACTTTCTATTATGCCGAACTACCTACATATATGTACATGTATACTCTTTCTTAGGGGGTGCGTCTGGTATCAACTCGGCTCATCGAGTAGATTTTTGCTTTCTTGGGTGAATTTATATGAGCGCTTTTAGCCACTAGATAGAGTTAGATGGAAATTAAAAGAATGCATGATGCCGTTATACGAACCTCTAGTGGCCGTTGAGCTCCATCTGGTTGGTTGCTCTCATTTTGACGATGGATTACCTCGGCCAAATCCGTCTTGGATTTTTGTAGCTCTACAACCCTCTGCATTCAGAATGATGTTAGTGAATTCATCAAAAGTCTATTTGTTGTTGGACTACATGCCTCCTCAAATGAGTCCCGCACGATGAACCGAATGGTGTTTACTTCTTTCGTCTGTCCTATACGGTGGATTCGAGCCAGCGCCTGGTCTTCAATCGTTGGATTCCTGTAGAAGAGCGAGCATATTAACGAGAGTTCCTTGCCATCATACACATGGAGCAGCTTACCAGTGCGGTTCCATAAGATAGGCCCTGGAGGCCTCCGTCAATGTAAGACTGTCAAAAGAAGCGTATTAGAATGAGCTGAAATGTCTGAATGATGACGCCTCTTGAGCTTACCCAACCGCGCCACACGATAGTGTCACCAGGAGCACCCGAATAGTTGGGTCTTTACGAAACCGCTCGATTACGGCATGCCTATCTTTCTGTGCCACTTTGCCGTCGAACCGTAGACAAGGTATACAGGCATGCTTGAGTCCAACCTCAATAATTTCGAGGGTAGTTCGCCACGAGGAGAAGACGACGCTGTTTCGCATGTCAGCCGAAAATACATGTATGCGAGTTTGAAGTCGGTCTGAGATTTCACACCATTTTACATCGTAAGGTTGACTTTGCAGGTCAGTGATTAGCATAGAAATCTTTGTTGGTAATCCATCAGATAACTGGTTCATTGTGAGAGTCGGCATATCATCCGTCTCGAATATATTTGTCGATATGTTTGCGAAAGGACAGATGGTCTCATGAGAGCAGGATTTGAAGACGACGGGATGTGAGCGAGTTGATACGCATGTAGAACAAACAAACTCCAAGCATTGAGAAAACGTTGACATTGCTGACGGCCCAGCTTCGTAAAATGTATTCTCTGTTGAATCAGCTGGGCAATAGCAAAGACGGCACTGAATGCTACTAATCCCACGGCGTATGTTAAACATCTGCTGGGCAACTGCCGTCCAATTTTGGGACGTCTGCTCGTTGTATGTCTCGAGATCGTATCTCATCTTATAATACAGGCCAAGATTGCAAACCATGCGCATTGCTTCGATTCTTTGTAGCATATTGGCATAAGAGTGTGTTCTCTTGAACTTGCCATCTGCAGAGAGGGCTTGTTCAATGTGAGATAGAGTGTGCATTTTGAAGGCCTGGTACAAATCTCTTTCTGCTTGGGCCAGCTCTACAAAGTGTTGGAAGTCGTGTCTTGGTGGCAGCTGGATAACAGTTTTGGGGCGACGCAAAAGGATACAGCCCGCAAGCCGCTTCAGTCGTTTCACCGCCTCGTCTATCTTGCCGATTTTCCACAGTTGAGAGATGTCTGCATTGAATTTATGTTCTTCCGAATAGGGATAGACTTGGAGGAACTTGAGGAGGGCTGTGAGATCACCGAGTCTGTTTTGGATGGGTGTGCCTGTTACAGCCCATCGGGAAACCGAGTTTATCGAGCATATGGCACGAGCCATTCGAGAATCACTATTTCGGATGAAATGCGCTGGAAATTGTCAGCGTATCTTCCTACTCAGTCAGAATAGTTCCAAAGGTGCGTGTGACAAACCCTCATCCAAGATGATTCGCCTCCACCGTGTGTTGAATAAGAAGGACGGCTGCTGATCTGAACTACCCTTCCATTCCGAGGATACGGTGTGATAAGTTGTCAATACTACCAAAGATTCCTCAAGATCAGAATCGTTTGTTACGCGAGACTTTCCATGATGCCGGCGCCAAGGGATACTGTTGGGGAAGACATGTCTACAAATGCCAGTTAGTTTCGTACTGGCTCATGTCTTCAAGAGTGTTTGTTATATGAGCCTCACTGTTTCAGCTGTTCTTCCCAAGAGTCAAGAACTATATAATACGGAACATTTAGCCTTTGCAAGAAATTAAGAGCGGGCAGACTGATGGCACTCAAACTCACGAGGGGGTGGTACGACGATCAATGTTCGACCAGAAGATTCTTCGGCATTGGCCCCAGTAATTGAGTTTGGATCGTTTCTATCCACGAGTAGATCAGAGGCAACTAGAGCAATCATGGACAATGTCTTGCCTAGACCCATGGGGTCTGCGATGATCCCACCGTAAAATTGCTGGGGCGGCTCTGTTTGAACTGCGTCGGAGACCCTGTTGACGAAACTACATTTGGTTCAGAGGGAGTTAGTGAAAGGTCATTACATGTAATTCCATGTATCGTGTCGTCAGTGGTGACTTACTAAGAGCCAGTGCTCTCAGAAAAGAATTCCCAAAGGTCTACTCTGCTGCCATCCCAAGCCCAGCCTTGCTCTCTTTGAAGCATGAATGTCAAGGCTTGCAATTGATGTCTACATAATTAACAAGATATTATTAGCATGACTGACAAGGCATCAAAAACACGTTATGAGGTTGCTTCGTTAC
Source organism: Trichoderma pleuroti (assembly GCA_001721665.1). Lineage (NCBI taxonomy): Eukaryota > Fungi > Ascomycota > Sordariomycetes > Hypocreales > Hypocreaceae > Trichoderma > Trichoderma pleuroti. Next base: position 12,652 of record MDJU01000665.1, read on the forward strand.
CTTTTCATCATTGATCGAATGGAACCAGGCTGTTTCGTTTCGACTAGATCTTCCTGAGAATTTAATGCATCAATCAACTCGGGCCGCGGCTGTGTAGTTTCAATCAGCGTCAAGTTCGAATGCTCCTTGTCCAAATCCGAGGTCCATAGGGCCGGGCCAGAGTCAACAGATAGTTTGTGCGGATTCCGGTATAAAACGCTCCGTGAGCAGTTGACTGGATCTTGAAGATAGAGATTGTGGTCCTCAAAAAACTACCCACTTCTTCAAAGAGAGAGAGAGGCCCAAATAGAGTCACTTTTAGCCGACATGGCGTGGACAAGGGCGCAGTGAATTTTGTCCTTGATGATTGCGTAGCGTCTATAGAGCATGTCATCTCCAGCTCAAGTTCTTTCTCATCAAGCAAAGCATCTGTTATGTATGCGAATCCTGGGTCTATTTGGCCTTTTATGGAGGCATCGTCGATGCAGTGGAATGTCTGAGAGTCGTCCAAGTGAATTGTGAAGTCTTGGGCCCGCGAGGCTCGCATAAACTGACATGTTCCGCTTATATCTGTTATCTGAAATCCTTCACGTTAAACGCGCTACGTAGCAGAGAAGCGGGAAATCACGCACGGTACCAAAGCAGATATACTGCTTTTCAGGGTTAAAGGAGCTGGTTTGATTGGAATCGACACATGCGGCCGACGTATAAGGGCATCTTGGTTCATGTGTAGCGCATGTTGTCTGGACAAGGCGCTCGTCATCAACCGTCAGATTGAGTATTTCAGAGATTGTAATTCTTTTTGGTTCAGGTTCATCGGCATCGTAATTCCCGAAGAAGCTAGGTCGCCGTCTCTTCGATCCGCGAGAATGATTCGGATCGCATTCCATTCTGCTTGTGTTATTTGAATACACGGCCGAGTTATAGCATAAAGCGATCAAGTTGCTGTTGGAGTAGATGCCAGTTCCAGGAAGCGTAACTCGTACTCCATCCCTGTATTGGCAATGTGCGCCCAACGGAAAGCCCGTCGCGACATGGGTGGTCGACAGCCAATGGAATTTGCACAGCCTTATATCAGCCGCCGCGTCCCACGAGAGGCAACATGCAGTAGAAGCCTGTCATGATCAGGATTCAAGAGTCGGACATTGCTCTCTTTTCTACCGCTTTATTCATTCTTACACATGTTGGCTATAGGTCTCTCATACGAACCTAGTATTGGCGCTGCAAACGATTGAAGCGGGCCAACGACAGTACTGCTACATGGATCAAGATGCCGTTAAGCAAGAGAGCCTCTCTTCAGGCGCAGCGCATGATGCGAGAGGCATTCATGGAGCTCGAACGAGTCATCACGGTTTCCGATCGGGCGCAACTGAAAAATCTGTCGCTTGAAGATGTTCAAGAGGCTGCTCTCCAAGTCGAAAAGCAGCTCGCAGCAAGTCAGTCGCTGCGGAACATGCGAAGATTGGCACCCCTATTCACCGGCTTGGGGTACTACTCACAAGCGATTGAAGTTTTATGCAATGGAACGCCGTATTTGCCTTGGTTGTGGGCGCCGATTAAGCTTGTGTTGAAGGTAGGCAGGGTTGTGAGACGTGAGTGATTGCGCAGGCACTGATGAATCAAATGTCGCATCTAGATATCCGCCGATTACATCGAAGCCTTTGAGCAGATCATCAAGGTGTACAGCAGGCTAGCTGAGCCGTTGGCTCGATTTCGCCTATTTGATCGGTCTTTCTCAAACAACATGGAAGTCCAAAACACATTAGCAGTGTATTACTCCGATATTCTCAAGTTTCACGGAGAAGTCTATAAGTTTGTCCGGCGAAATGGTCAGTATCATTTACCTATTGATAGAGTATAGGCTTCAGCTAATATTGAGTGATGCTTAGCATGGCAGCGCCTCTTTGCTACTTCATGGGGACGATTCCAACGACGGTTTGACAACATATTTGCTGATCTAAAAGCACATGAGGACCTCGTTGATAAAACAGTCAACGCGGCTAACTTGTCGGAGGCAAAGGAGATGAGAGAGAAGCTAGAAGACTGGAGACAGCAAGAAATGGCCAAATTCAAGAAGGAGGAGGAGGAGCGTACAAGCACCGAATTTCGAGCTGTCTTGAGTGTCTTGAAAGTGGACGAGACTCACCAGATCAAGGTATTTGACAATCTCATCTCTGAAGCAAATCGAAACCCCGGATCTTGCAGTTGGATACTCCAGCAACCAAAGATTCGATCATGGGCAAGATGCGAACGCGATACTCAATTTGTCGTGCTCCATGGCTTCGTTGGGAGCGGGAAAAGTGTCTTGGCAGCACAAATTGCGACTTTTCTCCGTGCTTCAGAGAATTCTTTGGTAGCAGCGCATTTCTGCACATACCTTTACCCCGAGTCAACAGACTACAACTACATCATGCGGTCTTTGATGATACAATCATTCGCTTGGATCCTGAACTCATCACGTTGTCGTATGACTGGTTGGTCTTGAAGAAGAAAGCCCCAAGCAACACGGTTGTTGAACAACTTCTCCGCCTCTTAGTCGAAGCCATGGGCGCCTTGCCAGAGAAGCAAAAGACGCTTCACATTATTGTTGACGGGCTAGATGAATGCGATGATAGTACAATAGCGAGTGTTGTAAAAACACTCGACAAGCTGGTTGCTTCTGCTTCATCTTCTGCCGCAACTCTTCTTAAAGTGCTATTGTGCACTCAAATGAAGCCCGAGGTTATCAAATTCGTGAAAAGGAAACACCAGGTATCGCTATCTAGCGAGAAAGCTCATCTTAACAAGGCCATCCAAGATTATACCTTGCAGAGGATAAACGCCATTCGACCAAGTCTCTCTCAGTTACGTATCACCGACAACGACGTGACGACTCTGGCGTCTCAAATCACCCAGAAAGCAGATGGCAAGTTCTCATCTACCAGATTATCCCGTATTTAAGCTAAGACTTATGTGTGCCAGGCATGTTTCTCTGGGCAAAACTCGTCATGGAGTACATAAATAAGAATCTTTTCTATCACCGCGATGAGATTTTGAAGGCAGCGATTAGTCTCCCCCGGGAACTCGGCGAATTGTGAGTCAACGAAATACAATCTGTCCAGTAAGGGGTCCTACTTATAAATGTTTTGCCTGACACACACTCCTATATAGCTATGGTCGGATGTTATCGCAGATTATGGCCAATTTTGATGAGAGATCTGCTCAACGAATCAGCGCCGTCTTAAGCTGGATCGCATTTGCAAAACGGCCGCTCCGCTTAGCAGAGCTTTTATCTGCTTTGGCCTTTGATACTAAACAAGAACAAGTTGACGAGCTCGTGCCGGCGTATATTCTCGATAGGTGCGAACCTCTCATCCAGAAGCAGGCCGACTCATCTTATTCGTTTGTCCATGTGTCAGTAAGAGAGTATGTCCGTCCTTTCCGAACTAGGAAACATCTGGCTAACGTATAGAAGCTTTCTCCAGAGCTCTGATACAGCACTCTTAGTCACAGAGAACGAGTCACAAAGGCGACATGGGCTAGCTACCGTTCGCTGTCTCTTGTCTGCTCAGCAAATCTTTGCTCCTTTATACCCGGATTCCGAAAGAGCCTTGAGAGTTCTTCGTGGACTTCACGGCTTCCACATGTACGCCACCGAGTTTTGGGTCGACTACCTCTTAGCATCTCTAGAGTTTGATCAAGCTCGGTTTTTCGAGTCCGATTTCTTTGCGTTATCCTGTAGTCTAGCGGAAAACTTTATCGCTGCAGAAACCGATTGCGAAACCGCAGATGGCAGCCTGTCAGACCCACGACTTGCTCTGATACGACAGAGGCATTACCCCTTGTACAAGATGGCCAAGGTGGTGCTCTTGGAACAAAACAAGGAGACAATAGAAGCGACTTCAGTCCACGGTATGGCTCCCTTTATACCTGATTTTCTTTGAGCCCAAGACTAACGACATAATACATGTATAGACGACAGTATACCGCACGACGATATGGCTAGCGATGTCATTGCTTTAAAGAAGAAGTATCAAACGACGATTCAAAAGCTGTTAAACTGTTCCAATTACCCCGGTATCTCCTTTCAACAACTTGAACAATTCAAACAAAACTTTCGAACTTCGGCGTTTACATGTCGAGTCTGGTCATGCCCATATGCCACCATGGGGTTCAATAATATCGACAGCCTCACCCGCCATGAGGCAGAACATTCCAAGCACATTTGCCGCGTTCAAGGCTGCCAGTATCCAGTGTTTACCTCGGCAAGGTTACTGAAGAACCATGTAGCAGAACACCATACCAGTCCTGATCAACGACTAAAACGAAGCTCGATCAGGAAACGTCCTACGCTCGTGAGCTCGGCCAGCCGCAACAGTGCCACCCGCGTCGTCGAGGCGCTTGAGGAAGACTTGTTCCGAATCAAGTGTATATGCCATTATTCCGAGGACGACGGAAACATAATATACTGCGAGACATGCGATACATGGCAGCACATAGGTTGCTTCTATCCCGACAATCGGAAGGAGGCCTTACGAGCGGACTTCTCTCACTCGTGTGCCGACTGCAAGCCCCGATCGCTGGATCGA
>MDJU01000666.1:0-17150 GCA_001721665.1 Trichoderma pleuroti
CTCTCGGACGACTACGATCCTTCAGCACTCTCGCCAGACAACTTCGAGTGTTTCTGCTGTAGTGGATGTGGGCGTAATGACGCGTGCGAAATTTGTATCTCACGCCGAAAGTTCCCTACCACCCTCTACCCCCTCGTTTTTGTCAGAGAACAAGAGTGCCGACAGTGTCTATTCGGGATCAGGAGGCTGCCTCGTTCCCTTGTTCTTCATGTAGTGCCTCGGGCTGAGGCGGTGTCTCCGAGGGCTGCGAAGGAGACAATGCTTCATCCTCATCTTGGCTGTCCTGAATCTCAGCAACGACAGACGGGCTCTTCAGCTCATCATTCCCCAAGTCTCTAGGAGCATCATCGACCTTAGCTTGTGCCTTGGTCGTCTTCTCCCCTGTGGGCTGTGCGTCATCCCCTTCCGGCTTGTTCAAGACATGCTCCCCAGCCCCAGGAGCAACTGCATTGTCCAAGTCCGCCAGCACCTCGCACAGCCCATCCATGTCAAAGACGCGCGAAAGCAAGATTCTGTCCAGACACTCTCTCCCCTGGGCGGCAATCTCGCTAGGAGCCGTGATGCCTCTTGCTCTGAGCTCAGCCGTGATGCTGTTCTTGAGTAACACGACAATGGTGCTGGGAGGCTTGGGCGTCACAATCTGGACTTTTTGAACCGCCTTGTCTAGGAGAGAGCAGACCAGCACTTGTAGCCCTAGCTGCCATGGCACAAATCAGTATCTTGTAGACAAGTAAAAGTGTGAGAAATGAACAAGAGCGAGTCAAGACTTCCTATTCATAGGTTTACAGACAAAAGGCACAGCAAACTCACCGTCACACCCACTCCATCCTCGTCCTCGGCACTTATCCCGACAACGCTCCCACGCTCAAATCCCCCAAGGAACACATATGCATCCAGATCCTCGCATCCGCTGGGACATGGGCCCAAGCTTCGCACAAAGTCTCGGCGCTGTCTCTCGATGTTTGCAAGGGCTGAAGCTGAGACGAGTTTTGGCTGAGAAGAATCCGGAGCTTGTTGGTTGTGGGCTGGTGAAGGCATGGTTTGATGATGTAATGCTGCCATTCTGCTACTCTTACTGAATGGTGCCTAGTCTAGACTTCAATTTGCGTGTGTTTGAGATTCTCTGATGACCAGGTGTCGTGGTGAGCTCTCTTCGTGGATGGCTGGCGCCATTAGCACCGTAAGTCTAGGTAGAAGCAGAATGGCGATGAAATTGGAGCAATCAGCTCACGATACGGTAATTTCCATTTCCGTACTTGTTATAATTAGCTGTGTGGTTGTAGATTGCCAAGATGGGATGATTTGCTGTACGGGTGCATGATGGTGGAGAAATTGGAAATACGTGAGAGCGGGCATGGCAGAAAGAAGTCTGTTATAGCAAGTATACCGACGCACAACAACAATCGAGTCTGCCGCCACAACTGGTTGGAGAGATGGCACATTATAAAATCACTTCGCATCATGATAAGCCAAAATAATATTTTTCTTCGTAGCAATCTACGTCTTCTAATAAGGAAAACCAAGCCCAGATCCCTGGCACCCAGCGTCAGGTCTCTTGAGCACAAAAAGAGCCAGCATATGGCGAGCGTCTGCCGGCTTCAAGATACTCTCTATCCAGCCCAGGTCGACGTCGTACTCAACCAACGCTGCTAATTGCTGAGGCTTCCCTCTTGTTGGCGCCTCTGATACCAACAAAACGAACAAACAAAGCAAACAAAACAAAACCCGCAACCGGAGGAGAGAAACAGGGAAAGGGGAGAAGAAGGAGAAATACTCCAAGCGGTATGCTTCTCCAATCCCTTCCTCCATTTTTTTCTTCGTTTTATCCGTGGCAGACCAAAGATTCAGATGCCACCTAATTCTGTCATGTATCGCAACAAGGAGAAAAATGAATAAACAGGAGAATCGACATCGCCCAGAAAAACAACAATTCCATATATTAAGTACACAGCCCGCTGAGATAAGAAAAAAAGAACAAGTCTTCATATGCGGGCCTGATGAATAACCAAGGCTCAACTCTTAAATGGACAGGCCCCTTTCTGCCCGAACGTTACTCCTCTAGAGAGAGCACCCCTTTGTCGCTCTCTCATCATCATGCGGATATCATATTTATGGACCTTGGAACCGAACATTCGTATCGTCCAGCTACTCTAATACTCACGACCCTACCAACTGCAATACGGCTAGCCTGCTTCAGGTGGCCATTCCTCCGGCCTCACCACTCCTGTTTGGTCGTCTTCCTCCCTTCAAACTCTTCATTCGGCCCAAAAGGCCCGATGGCTTAGCAGGAGCCTCATTGGACGGGGATGGCAATTCGTCTGCGCTCGTTCGTCGTTCCAAGGCACTTCCTGAGCCTCGTCGTGGCATGGGAGGCGGCGAAAGCCTGCCTTCTCGTTCGCGTTCGCGTTCGCGCGGGGGAGGTCTGGGGACGCTGATGCGCTCCTCGCCAAAATCGTCCGAGTCGTAGCGGCCATGGCCAGGCATGGGCCTGTTGCTATAGTCGGGTCGCACCCTCTGCTTGATTCTCTGAGCTACAGACTTCTTCCGCTGCAGGCCGCCTTCGGCCAATTCCTGAGCATGCTCTACTTGTCGGCGAACAATGGCCGATCGCGCAGCCGGCGTTCCCTCGAGGAAAGTTGAAGTGCCCAAACCTTGGCTTTCATCGCCGTGTACCAAGCTTCCGCGTGCCTGGGGATCAAAAATGAGGGGTTCTCGAGGGTTCTTCCCCTTTCCGCTGGCAGCAAAGTCCTGGAAAGCCTCATCACCACCGTGGCCCATAAAGGACGAGTGGTCGGCCGACGCATTGAGGGGGCCGGAGCCGCCGAGAGTGTTATTGAGGGAGCCCTCAGGGAATGCTTGCATCGGAGACAGCTTTTTGCTGTTCTGGCGGTTCCGATGAGGGTTCAGAGCATCAAAAGGTCCATCGTGGTGGAACACTGTGAGGATAAGGTCAGAATATAGCACAGCCACGAGAGTAGTAGTCAAGGGGTGATGGAGAAAAGGCTGTACACGTACAGCCTGTTCCGTAGATGCTGGTGGCATCCAGCTGGTCAATAATATCCATCTTACGGCTAGGACGTGTTGATTTGCTCTTGCTATGCTGGCGGCGCCTGGCCTCAATGATCCTCTTTTCTTCAGCGGTAAGGGTCTTGGAATCAAAGTCCATGACGGACGAGTCGGAGTTGCGCCTTGGGCGTCGCTGCACCGGCTTACGAGGCGGCGAATCATCCAAAAGGCTGGGTCGGGTCGTCGGCTTGGGCGCTGGCGGCTTTGCTCCTGGTGGAGGCGGCTTGCGGGCTCTCAGCGCCTCTTCCTGGGAACGAGTAGGGCGGTGCTTCTCAGCAGCTCGTCCGGATGCCGTGCTCTCACTTTCACGGCGAGGAGGTACGGGTCGGTCGGTAGGGCGCTTCGGCAGCATGGTTGAATCAACGGGCTGCTTGACTGAAAACGCGGGAGAGTCGTCAAGCGTCAGAGATCCCTATAATTAAAAGGCAAACAGCCAACGGTCAGCGCTTGGTCCGCTAGATACCCTCCAAAGCCCTTGCCCTCTCATGTCCAGGGGGCCATGGACGCGCCATAGAGGCTACGACGGGGGGACGCACAAAGATATCCTCAGCAGTGAGGGACTGAGTTTTGGCGGCGGCAGCCACATCGGCGGGCCGTGGAGCAAGCGGCTGGTCCAGGAACGGGTTCCGCGACAGAGGGCGCGAGGACGGCATTGGGTCGTCGAAGGGGGATGCAGGCGTCGTGGGAAAGGAAGTGTTGGGGTGGCTTGGAGAGGCAGCGCGAAAGTTGCGGAACGGATTGTTGGAGGCCAGGCTGTCGGCATTATTATCAATGCTGTTGCCATTGAAGGACAGGCTGGGCGCCTGGCCGGCGGGTTGCTGCCCTATAGGAGTCATCAGCCAAGAGTCAACGGACAAGTGCAGGCCAGATAGGCGAGCGATGGGCAAACATGAAACAAGACGGCATCCCGTCTCGTCTACATGACACAGGCAGGAGGGTCGAATGACGAGATGCTCTGGCTTGGCTGCTCTTGTCCGTGATCCCTGGATGCGCTCCAAAATCGCCGAGCAGACGATTGCCGACCCAAGCGTATTGGGCCGTATCATGTCAGTTTTTTTTTTCGCCGTCGTTTTTCGTCGAGTCGAGTCAACCCAGATCCTCCAGCAGTGCCCGCATAATATGCATGGATGGCTGACACCAAGGTCGCAACCGGCCTTTGGCGCCAAACAATGACGGCCACACCCACCGCCGAGCTGCTGCCAATTGCCGTCGCTCGTGAGCATGAGGGATAAGACACGCAGACTGCTCAAGGTACCTCCCTGCCCGGCCTAATACCTACTCGTACTTATGCTGATTTGTAAGTGCTGGACGCGATACGTGTGCGCTCCCTTTCCTTGCTTTGTATACGCCACAACTGCAAGGTGCTAGTGCTAGTAGTATATGCCCAGAGCCCAAGGACGAGAGAGGGCGAGAGAGGGGAACAGAGACAGTGACGCGTTATCATGAGCTGATTCTGATTGCATTGAGCGCGCGAGACAAAGCTTGCTAGACACGACGTGGCCAATAGAACCGTGACTCCCGCCAACCGCGTCCTTGTACCGGCATCAAAGCAAGCAAAGGCCGCTGCAACCTGGGCCATCACAAGGCTGCTAGCTTCGGACCGTCCGAGCTGAAGGCGATGGAGCTGCAGATACCCCCCGGCAGCATGAAGCTCTTGAGCCGTGTTTACACGGGGAGGAAGCGCTAGTGCTTCGAATGAGAGCTGATACTCGTCTACTCATCCTTCACACCAAGTCACAGTCAATGGGTACCAACGTACGAGCACATGGAATCGATACCAGCGTGCAAAGCAGTCGTGGCCAGAGCCATCACATGTATCGGCTGAAGCAGTGGCTCTGGATCGATATCGACGAGTCTCGGCTGCCCTACATTCGCCAAGATAAGACGTCTTTGCTTTGTTCTCCGTGAGCCCGATCTAGACAGAGTGCCACTGCGCAATCGATCGAACCCTCCAGTGCAACGGGGGACACTTGTCGGGCGACTGCTACAGGTGCTAATGATGGCTAATCCCGCAGCATCGACACAAGTGGATGTGATGTCTTGGAAGCCTTGGAAGATGTCTCACCCAACGTGTGCTACCTCGTCCGCATACGAGTACATGCACCAGTGCGTCGTGCCCTTGTTGGCAGCTTGTGCAAATTCCACATGTCATAAACAGCACAAGCGAGCGCCAGGAGCCATGTATATTCTTAGCAGCACGTACTCCGTGGTCGCATGTATTCTGACCTGGCCGCTTACAGTTGAGGCCAGAGCTGTTCCATTCTCTGCTCCACCTAAACATGATTCAAACGGCAACGATGTGCAGTCTACTCCGTCCTGCCATCTCGCACAAGCATGTCTCACTGCGGTCCTTTGCTGCCTGATGATGTCCATCTACAGGCACCATGTAGTAGAACATCTCCCATCGGGGTAGTTGAACATTTACCATCCAGCAGATGTACTGATTGTCCGTCTATTCGAGCCATCTTGAAGCCGTTGAAAGAGCATCAAGGATGCTGTTGCACCAAGCACGGGCTCTCAAATCGCGCACTCATCTGTACTGCTAGGTACTAACTCTTCCGCTTTGGATATGCTTCTTGTACCAGTACGGGTGAAGAAGCAATGCCGCTGCCTGTGCATCGAGTACTCTCCATGCAGAGATACCACTGACTTACCAAACTCGGGCTCAAACCTTATACCTGCCCAAAACATTACGTAAGCCAACATCCCACCCGGATTTTAGCCCTCCAGCCTTGACATCAATATCTCGTGCCTCTGGGCCAAAGAGAAAAAAAAAAAGTGCCCCGCCATCCCCGCCAATCCCAGCCCAAGAACCACTAGCTGGTCGCTGAACAGCCTGGCCACTGCCAGAGCACAAATTGGAGACTTGAGCATCGTTGTCATTGAATCCAGCGAGGACAGTGGCAGCGACAGTGACAGTGACAGCGACAATGGACATCACCAGCTTCGTCGTCCGCGGCCGAGACCAAGCTCTGCTCTACGGCGACTTCTCCACCTATCATGGCCAGCTGTCCAAGCGCCTGCTCAACTCGCGCAAGAAGCTGGGCGTCGTGACGAAGAATCGAGGCAAGTTTCGCAAGCCCGAGCAAGTGACGGCCCAAGACGTCCAGGGAAACAATGAGTATGACATCGTCCGCCGTGCCCGCAAAGAAGCAGCCATTGAGCTAACCCGAGCCCTTGTTGCGCCTCGCCTCCTCCCAGGCATGTCCATCTGCTCCTCCTTACCAGCGAACGCGCCTGGGCTCAGGCAATGAGCATCAAGGCTGGGCATGCAAACGATCAGAAGGGGGTTGCCGGTCGCGCCCGGTCTCACATTGTCTCACGGCTCGAGAAAGCCGCTCGAAGCGCTGAGCACGTCGTCAGCATCCTATCGCAGACCGACGTCACCGGCGCCACCCCGACCGATGTTCTCGAGGCTCGGGCCTACGCATCGCTCATCCGCGGTGCCATGCAGTTCGAAAAGCAGAGCTGGGAGCCTTGCCTGCGGAGCTACGCAACTACCTACATCATCTACAACGCATTGGCTACCGCTAGCAAGAGCGACATCTTCAAAGACTTGCTCTCCGAGACGGTCGAGCCGTCGATCCGGTTTGCGGCCTACCAGCTCAAGACTCCCCGAACGGTCTCGGTTGCTACCCTGGCTAAGAACGCCTTTCCGCGATCAGACGACGCTCTAGTTCAGGAAATCAACCGGATCGATGCCACCCTTCTGGCCGAGGCAAACCCAGAGTCCAAGGACGGCATTGCGGGTAGCGAAACTGCCCCCCAGACGCTGACTTGGCGAGCCCACCAGGTCCAGATCGAAGACGCTCAAATAGCCACATACTGGTCAATTGTTGCAGAGGCCAAAGAGAGGCTTTCGCAGACAGTTGTCAAGTCCCAGGAAAAGGGGCTCCACGAGGTAGCTGCCGCCTATGATGAAATCTTGATATCTACTCAAGATGCGGTTGATGCTACCAAGCAGGCCATTGACGAACTCAAAGGAGATGGCGTTGGCCAAGGCGATGCCAGAATGCAACGGCTACAGATTACCCGCACAGCAGTCAACTACGAGATGATTAGCTGGAGAATCGGCCGGAACCGGGTTCTCACAGGTCCCCACGACGGCGCCACAGAAGAGTATGAATTGCGAAGGAGGGGCAAGAAGAAGGACGTGGCGTCTACAGAGGCAAAGAGGGAAAGGGAATTGCCAACTGGAAAGAAACTGGCCAAGCTCAAGGAAAAGGCTGCCCTGTACGATGGAATTCTTCAGAACTTGGAGTCTATCCGCGAGCTCCCCGGAGTCGCCGCCGACGAGGAACTTGCTACCCGGGTTGAAGCTTACGACAACTACTTTGTCGCTCTCAAGTAAGTACCGCATTCTACTGCCCATTATTTCGCAGAGGAAGAGGGTTGTGAAGGCTTGGACTCGATGGCTAACGAGGATATATAGGCACCTAGCAGTTGCCCGGTCACATGCCCTCATTGGCAACTCTGCAAACGCCTTGGCCCTCATCAACAGCGCCCTGGGTTTCAGCCTCAAGGCTGTGGCCAAGCTTCCGAATACACAGGCCATTTCCGATGAAGCTCCCTTGAGCCTTGACATTTCCCCTGCTTCCGTCAAGTTCTTGGAAAAGGTGATTGATGGCGAGCTGCAGCGCCACCGCGCCATTGTCCACGTCGACAACCTGCGGAAGAAGAAGACCAAGGTCGACGAGTACGAAAGCCACGTTCCCCTGGTCGAGAAGCTGCACGAATACCCCGTCGGCGGGGCCAATCTCCAACACATTGTCGAATTCCCTCCCCGAGAGGAGGTGGTCCCCATCAAGCCCATCTTCCTCGACGTTGCGTGGAACTACATCCACTATCCAGGAAAGGAGCCCCAGGTGGCCGTGGGCGGGCAAGCCGTCGAAGGCGCCCAGGACGTCCGAGCAGCCTGCTCAGCAGACCAAGAGAGGCTGGTTCGGCTTTGGGAGGTGATGATGCTGGTGCACATTTGTTGTATCTTGCAACTAAAATTTACAAACAACAAAATACTCCTTCTAATGATTCCCGTCTTCTCCTTATGACAGCACTCTCTCTCTCTCTCCTCCTGTTCCTTTACGCTTGGTGACATGCAGTCCGGTGACCATGTGTTCCTCTGCCAGTGACGAATATCATATCTGAGGGGCACTGTCTCACAAATGGTTTGCCCCCTGCGAATTGGTGATGATGTACGACGCGGGTAGTCACGTTGACGAGAGCACAGGTCCGCCTCTGGAATGAAACCTGCCATTCAGGGAGAATGGGCCCTTTTGCACCCACGGCAAACACGACAAGCACGCGCAAGCGCAAGGTTAACATCCCTTGTCAGTCGTGATGGCCCATCTATCGTATTCCCGTTCTGAAGAAGCAGCTTTAATGAAGTCCATTCGTGACATCTCATGCGTCTTCTCTCCTCATCCCATCTTCTCAAGCCAACACCCACTCATGGCTCCGGGCTACCAATCGCCGTTCGGCCATGCTCCCTCTCCCAACCCAAACCCAAACCCATCCATGACGCAGACATCATGCCCCCAGCCCTAGCCATCGTTTTCTGCGTGACAATCATCGTCTGCCTCGCACTCTTCGTCTTCTGCACCGCGACAAGGCCCATCCAACGCCGAGATGATGCCTCCATACCCGCGCAAGAGATGGCTCTAGACCAACCTTGCATTACAAAGAATCTTGCTGTGCGGCTCGGCGAAGACTTTCACAGAGCAGTCAACATTCGTGACGAGGGTCGCTTCGACGATGTGCAGCAGCCTTTACTTTTAGCCGGAACGTGGAGCAATTCACCAGCGAATCATGTTGAAATGGCCACACGACGACATGATGATGTATATAAAAGTTCAATCCATTGGCATGGCATCAACATGTTGAATACATCCTGGGGGTGGATGGCCTAAGAATAGAAGCGTCACACAGCAATGATATTTACTCATGCTCCAGAACTCACAGACATGGCTAATAAAATCACAATCACAAGGAGATCAAGGTATTGGAGATTTTCATAATGAAAAAGAAAATTAAGAGGGGAGAAAATCATCATCATCTAACTACCAAAGGTCTCTTTTCTCTGCTTTTTTTCGTTTGTCCCTTTGTCCATGGCCCCCAAGGCGCATTTTGATCCCTTTGCGACCGTCCAATCATTCATAAACCAAGAAAAGAAAATAGAATCAAAAAAAGACAAAAACATCTCCTTGAGAAATTTTTTGATGCTCCAACGCCTGTTCCGCCAGCCATAGGTATTAACGACATTGGTAAAAAATAGGCAATTGCATAGGTAGCAGCTTAGGCGGGATATGAGTACATCATAAATACAGAAAGAAGAGGGATCTATGCCACGCCCCACGCTTCTTTGGAATAATCAAACAGTAAATGTGGTTTTGATACAAGTGGCTTTTTGAGAATTTTTTTTTTCTTTTCAAATGGAATTTTTGTTCGCTTTGCTCTTCGCTTTGCTCTCTCCAAGGCCACCTTAGGGCTTGTTCTCATCCTTCTTCTCGCCCTCGGTAGACTGCTCGCTGGAGGAGGACTGCTCGGAGCTCTCGCTGCGGGCCTTGTGCATCTTGTCAAACAGGTTCAGGGAAGCGACCTGGAGCTCATCGGTCTTCTCCTTGATCTCGGCGGCGGTGGCAGTGCTGTCGCCAGACTGGATCTTGGAGACGTACTCGCGGAGAGAGGCAATCTTCTCGCGGAGACCGTCAGCCTCAGCCTTGTCGAGCTTGTCGGCGTACTCGTCGAGGGCACGCTCAGTGTCGTTGAGGACGCTGTCGGCGCGGTTGCTGGACTCGATGGCAGACTTGCGCTCCTTGTCAGACTCGGCATACTTCTCAGAGTCCTCAACCATCTGCTGGATCTCGTTGTCGGAGAGACCAGATCCAGAAGCAATGGTGATGGACTGGTCCATGTTGGTGGACTTGTCCTTGGCGTGGACGTGGACGATGGAATCGGCGTCAATGTCAAAGGTGACCTCGATCTGAGGGACACCACGGCGAGCAGGAGGGATGCCGACAAGCTGGAAGTTTCCGAGCAGCTTGTTGTCACGGACGAGCTCACGCTCACCCTGGAAGACCTTGATCTCGACAGCGGTCTGGGAGTCGGCGGCAGTGGAGAAGACCTGGGACTTCTTGGTGGGGATGGTGGTGTTTCGGTTGATCAGACGGGTGAAGACACCGCCCAGGGTCTCGATACCGAGAGACAGGGGGGTGACGTCGAGGAGAAGGAGATCCTTGACCTCACCAGAGAGAACAGCACCCTGGATAGCAGCACCCATGGCGACAGCCTCGTCGGGGTTGACGGACTTGGCGGGGTCGCGGCCGAAGATGGACTTGACGGACTCGGCAACCTTGGGCATACGGGTCATGCCACCGACCAGGATGACCTCCTGGATGTCCTTGGCCTGGAGACCAGCATCCTTGAGGGCCTTGCGGACGGGCTCGATGGTTCGGTTGATGAGAGGCTCAACCATCTTCTCAAGCTGAGAGCGGGTGAGCTTCAGGTTGATGTGCTTGGGGCCGGAAGCATCGGCAGTGATGAAGGGCAGGTTAATGTCGGTCTGGAGAGAGGAAGAAAGCTCAATCTTGGCCTTCTCAGCAGCCTCACGGATACGCTGGATAGCCATACGATCGCCAGTAAGATCGAGACCAGAGGTCTTCTTGAACTCGCCAACCATGTGGCGGACCAGGTGGATATCGAAATCCTCACCACCAAGGTGGGTGTCACCGTTGGTGGACTTGACCTCGAAGACGCCGTTTTGGATCTCAAGGATGGAGATATCAAAGGTACCACCGCCAAGATCGTAGACGGCGACAACGCGGTCGGCCTCCTTCTCCAGGCCATAGGCCAGGGCGGCGGCGGTAGGCTCGTTGACGACACGGAGGACGTTGAGACCGGCAATCTGACCGGCGTCCTTGGTGCTCTGACGCTGAGCATCGTTGAAGTAGGCGGGAACGGTGACGACGGCGTTCTTGACAGGCTTGGACAGGTAGGCCTCGGCGGTCTCCTTCATCTTGTTGAGAACGAAGCCACCAATCTGGGAGGGAGAGTACTTCTGGTCACGAGCAGAGACCCAGGCATCGCCGTTGGAGTGCTGGACGATCTTGTAGGGGACCTCCTTGATGTCACGCTGGACCTCGGCGTCGCTGAACTTGCGACCGATCAATCGCTTGGTGGCGAAGAGGGTGTTTTCCGGGTTGACCACGGCCTGTCGCTTGGCAGCAACACCAACCAGTCGCTCGCCATCCTCGGCAAAGGCAACTACTGAAGGGGTGGTGCGGGCACCTGGACGTCATCTTGTAAGCAAAACCGGACGATGAGAGGACGGGAAGTGGGAAGGGCTACGACCAACCTTCTGAGTTTTCAATAATGCGGGGTGTCTTGCCCTCCATGATGGCGACGGCAGAGTTTGTGGTTCCCAGGTCGATACCAATGACGGCGCCCTGGACCTTGCCATCGCCCTCGGCAGCTGTTGACTCATAGCGAGCAAACTTGGAGGCGAGAGGTGTTCTGGCAAAGGCAGCCGAGCGAGCGGCAATGGGAGTAGCTCGGGGAAGCTATTCGGAGGGCACGTTAGCAGGGCCATTCACGACGACGCAGATTCCTCGGCATTGGGTCACTTACAGCTCTGGAGAATCGCGCAGCCAACATGTCGAATGGAATTGAGGGTATAAAATGGATAAACTGGGAAGAAGAGGAAAAGAGGGAAAAGAGACACGCAATCTGGAAAGAGGTGTCTAGATATGGAGAAGACTGGACGACGGCTGGCGAGGGAAATGGTGGAGAGAAGCGAATTTTTTTTTTCCTTCTTAGCCTTGGAAAAACCGCTCTGTGCTGCGACCGTCGGCCATAGAAGCCGAGAGAAAGAGGCAACAAGGCAGTCCCGCAATCCCGGTCCCACCCGCCGCACCGGCACTGGCGGAACAAGTGTTTGTCCGGGCTGCACTCTGCCTAGTACATAGGTACTCACTGATGGCGGCACATGCGGAGAAGGATATTCACTGCAAGAATCTGGTGGGGACTTGAATCGTGTTAGCGAAAAGGTTCCAAGGCCATCACGGACCGCGGGAGGACGACAGAAGCTGAGCAGCATCGGCAAGTACTGGCCAAGGCTCAGGCTACGATCGGCTCAAAGCGGAAGCTTCATCTACACACGCTGGTATCCTCTACATGTACCTATCGACTAATGTCTTGTGACTACTGCAACTCCAGGCTTAAGGATTGAGGGTATCCAGATTCGATTAAAACCATTGATAGCTTGGGCAGCTTGCATTCTGGCGGTGACAAGGCTCCGGCATAGCCTTGGTGTCAGTATTTGGTTGCATACATTAAAGGTTCAGCCAAGAGGCGCCGCAAACCGCCAAAACGGGATCCATTGGAGGAGAAAACACTCCTCGACTCTCAAATGCAGACCCCGCCAGCTGCCGTGTCCGATGACCTCTTCTTCTTTATTCTCTTCTCAATGTTTGTTCTCTTTGTTTCTCCCTCTCCCTTTGCTTTTGTTTAGTGGTGTTGCCTACCTTGTAGCACCTATCCCTCTACGGAATACTAGCAAACACTACAGCACCCGGTGGCGTGAAACAGGATGGATGCTTGCCACGCTCTATTGATGCACGTTTTATTGCCTGCTGGGCTTGGTGCTACCTACTGACTTGCTTGATAATGACCTGTAACTTTCCCTGCGATGCATGCTTGACGCTCTGCTACCTGAGCAACTGAGGTATTGGATACTTTGCAGGGATGGGATCCTCGACAGGTCCAGAATCCAGTCTATGCATGCAGGGCGTTGGAAGCGGTCCATTGATCAAATTGGATGCAATATCACTTGGAGTTTTGGGTGGTGATCGGGTACTCGAAAACCACTTGATGGCATGGATGCCGCCAAGTTTACTTGCATCAAGTATATGCACTGCACTGCTGCAGCCATCCATCGCCTGTTTCACACACCCTCATCGTGCAGCCTCAGACCGCAAATTCAAATACGCGAGTGTTCATCGAGTATTCGTAACTGATTCGTATCGATTACGGCGTGCGAATGTGGTCAAATGCTTAGTAGGGCAACTCTGTTTCCCATCAGAAAAGCTTCGTGTCAGTGAATCATCAAACCGACAGACGTCATCTGCCAACCCGCTCCACCCTCACTCATTGTGTGTCAGGCTTATCCGGGGAGCCGCCACAGCGCTGTTGCTCGGGCCATGATTCAGGTACAGGGTACCTCTGCGCCCTTCCAGCGGCCTTGCTGGGGGCGATAAGGCGCCGATGCAGCCTGGAGGTACCCTGTACGCTCCCTGCAGGCCGCTGTGCGTGCAACTCCACGGGTGGCACGTCCAGCCTGTGCTGGGAACAAGCCACCTCCATCTCAGCCCGTTGTTTTGCTTCTTCCTCAGAACCCAATCCCATCACGACCTTCTCCTCACGCCATCTCCCTCCTCTCCCCTTGTGCCCATTTCCACTCGCATCTCGCATCAGCATCCTCGCACTTCTACTACCGGGACTCTCCCTCTGTCTGGAGCATTGACTCGGCTTCCCGGCGCTTCTCGAGGCACTCAACCACATCATCCCATCATCACCACTCGAGTGTGCTTCCAGCCCGTGCCCGTGCCCGTGCCTGTGCCTGTGCCTGGCTGCCCCCGTTGGGTGCTGCAACGCAGCTGACCCCCTTGGCCATTGAGCCCCAACTCATTGCAGCGACGAATTACCGGCCGACGACGCTACCATGGCTCGCAAGGACGATGTCTCGTGAGCGATTCCCCCTGCCTGTTATGCTGCCCAAGCTTGGATGCCGTGTTGTTGCTAACCATTTACATGTTGGATGGTCACGCAGATACTATACCTCCGATCGCCTCATCTCCAGGAAGCAACGAACGCACTTCCGGGTCCCTGTCCGCTCACAGTAGGTCAACACATGGCTATACCCATCCGGCTTGACCCAATGATCCGTCTACAATTTGCTAATCAGTGTGTTTCCATCTCCATCTAGACATTGGCAGCTGCGGTCCCTCATAAGTGCCGAAAACAAACACAACCTCTTTTATCCCGGTGGAGTGGGAAGCCGCCAGATCCAGCGGCTCAACACCCTAGCTCGCAGCTGCGAAACGATCAAGCACCTGACATTTGCGCCGCGGTGTCTGGTCGCCGAAAATGGATGGCTGTGCTGCGGGAGCGAGACGGGCGAGTTTGTGGCTATAAGGCTCGAGGGAGAAGGAGGTCGTGCCATCGAAAACCCTCAGGACACGGCTGCCAGCTCAGATTCTGATTCCGGGCCTTCTATGGGCAATGAGAGCTCCACGACCTCGCCCGAGGAAGCTGCGCTCAACATGCTTACAGCTGCTGCTCAACAGTCAGCCAAGGTGACGGCAAAGAGCATGAAGCTTGCCAAGGAGCGGGTCAATTGCATCACCCTCTGGTTTCCTCCCCCCAGCGGGCAGGGTTTGCCCATTGGCGCCCGTGCCTACACGGAACCCGTGGCTGTCCTCGCCAACAATGACCGGACCGTGACGCTTGTCAGCTTGGTTGACTTTGAGCAAAAAGAGCTGACGGAACCCCTCGACGTTGTCCGCTACCCCGACTTCGTCAACAGGGCCATCATTTCACCTGATGGGCGACTCCTGGTCGCCATCTTGGACGACCCGTATCTATACGTCCACCAGCGAGTTGGAGCCTTCCCGGGCAAGTGGGAGCTCAAGCAGAGGATTCTTCTCAAAAGCCAGAAGAAGGATGACAAGACGGATAGCCGTGGGAGTTTCGCGGCATCCTTTTCTGCGTCTGGCGGCTACCTCGCCATTGGGACGCAGCACGGCACCATTTCGATATTCAACGCCACGCAGTTGACCGACGAGATGGTTGACCCCCTCATCACGACGTTTCAGTCTTCGCGGCCCAACAGCGGGCCAGGAGCCATTCGAGACATGGCTTTCTGCCCGGGACCGTATGACCTTTTGGCATGGACCGAGGATCGTGGCCGCGTTGGCATCGCCGACGTAAGGCACAACTTCATGGTTCGGCAGGTTATTGATCTCAACAAAGAGTCCGAGTATGAGCACATCAACATATTTGACACCCAGACCATTGACCCCCGATTGCTGGAAACACGCATGACGAGGGGGGAGCCCTTGAACCCTCCCATCTCAGCGGCCAATTTCTTCAGTGCCCAGATGCTGCACCAGCCACTGACGCCAGCCGAGACTAGGGTTCTTGAAGCCATCCAGAGCGAACGTCGGCGCCGAGAGCGGCCAAACGCTCAACCCGGCGACGAGCGAGGCAACGGAGGACCCGCGGCTGCGACGGGCTGGATAGGAGGAACCGGAGCCACACCCACGGCAACATCCTCCTTCACCACCCGAGCCCGTGGAGGCACAGTTCAGACTCCCAACGACCTGCTCAATCTCTACAGAGACCATCGGGAACGGGCCCAAGAGCGCGTACGAAATGCCCGCCAGCTCATGCGTGAAACTAGCCAAGGCCAAGGCGGCCGGGCTGAGCAGCGGTGGATCGATCGTATCAACGAGACCATGGCCGCCCTGCGCGACCAACGAGACAGGCAAGACTCGTCGTATCTTTCCGTTTTGGAGATTCTTCAGGCTCGGGAACGACCACCCCCGGCAGACGCCAGCACTTCTGAAGAGCGCCCGACTCTTCCCCCTCAGGCGAACAATCGCTGGGAGGAGAGCGCCGTGCGAGGGACGCTGGCACCAGACCACGGTGTCTTTGAGGTTCCTCCCTCACCGGACAACACATCGGGGCTATCTTGGAGCCAGGACGGCACCGTACTGTAAGTCCCGACCAATGGCTTAGCTCGCTCTCCCTACATGACTATGCTATGAAAAAAAAACAGATACTAACGCGTAATGTTCCATCTAGCTTCATTGGTGCTCAGAATGGCATCTACCAGCTACGTGTTGACCTCTCTGCCCGACAGTATTGCAACAGTATAACCCTGCGCTAAAGCAGCACTCTCTACCAAGGAAGGACATGAGAGAGGCCTCATCGCACAAAGGGTTCCATATCGTCACACAGATTAATGCATTTTGCAAGTATAACAGGGATTGGTTGGCGTTGGCACTTGAGGCTTTCAGT
This sequence comes from Trichoderma pleuroti, assembly GCA_001721665.1. Lineage (NCBI taxonomy): Eukaryota > Fungi > Ascomycota > Sordariomycetes > Hypocreales > Hypocreaceae > Trichoderma > Trichoderma pleuroti. Next base: position 16,141 of record MDJU01000666.1, read on the forward strand.
GTCTGGGCGCGACAATGTTGCCCAATTTGGACAACCCAGGAAAAAGTCATCAGGACCCTCTTTGCTGCCTCTCTATGTTTTTGCTTTTTTTCCTATGAAGCTTACCTCATTTATCTTCTTCTTTCTCTTCTTCCTATTTTCTTCTATTCCTCCTCCCTTTTACTTGCACTCTTTTTTTAATGGTTTCCGGGGTGAAATGGTTTACGAAACGGAATCGAGCTGGGTGTTTGGGCATGAACATTGTCATTGTCTTTTTTTTCCCTTGTTACATGGCTCTTTTCTCCTTTCTCTTGTTTTCTCCTTTTTTTCAAAACTCTTTGGCATGGAATAATTGATCCGCACAGGGGTGTGAGTATGCTTCTTTCTTAACGCGCCGTTTTGCTTTCTGAAGCCCTTGGCCAAAATCTGGATGGGTCCAGTCCACCTGTCGCTGCAGACTTGTTGCAGGATTCGCTTTTCTTTTTTTGCTTGTGTATGATATCCGGTCAAACTATGGAAATTGCATTCTTCTTCTTTTTTTCTTTTCCTTTGAATTCATGGTATTGTGGTGACGGGATGTATTGTCTCGAGTATGTACGTAAGTGATATTCCTATGTGCTCGCGTGGCCGTGTAGAAGCCCATGCACCATTTCTGCTATGGCGAGGCTGCTTGTCAACCCAGGGCTTTCGATGCCAAGCAGATTAACCCAGCCCTCATACCCTTGTTCCTTTCTGACGATGAAATCCTCGAAGCCCTTGTCCGTTGCCGACGCCGCGCCCTTGGAGGCCAGCTTGGGCCGCATGCCTGCGTAGTCGGCCGCCAGGGCGGTGGCATCGACTTGCGGGAGATACTTTTTGATTTCGGCAACGGCCTGCTGCAGCCGCGAGGCGTTTGCAGTGAGGTCGTTTGGATCGTCCACCCACTCGACGTCCGGGCCGAAGCGGATGCGTCCGGCCAGGTCAATTGTGAGATGGGTGCCGAGGCCGCTGGCGGCCGGGCTCGGGGGCCGGGTGAGATGGAGGCCGGGAGG
>MDJU01000667.1:0-17109 GCA_001721665.1 Trichoderma pleuroti
GTAAGAGTGCGAGGGTGCAGCGAGAAACGCGACAAGGTCCGGTCTCGAAGGGCAAGGCGGTGCGCAAGAGGAGGCGGAAGATGGAGGCGAGGAGAGAAATTCGTCGGGGGGCGAGAGTGCGAGAAAAAGGGCAGAGGCGGGAAGAGATGGGGAGATGTGAGAGGAAGAGAGCGAGAGAGACGGGGATGGAGATTTGGAGGTAAGGTGAGAGAGAGAGCTCCGGAGGGGGAGCCGAGAGAAAGTCAGGTGGGGAGCAGAGGTGAAGGAGGGAGAAAGAAAGCGCCGGACACATGGGAAAACAAGCACGGCGACCGCCAAGGCAGGCTGGGCTTTACAGTACAGCACCTACTGTAGGCGCTGCAGCTGTCACTGCCGTGGCCACTAGCAGGCCCAGCGCGCTGGAGCGTTTGGACCTGCTACACCTCAAGGCAGAAAGGAATGGGAACCTGGAAGACAAGACAGAGCGAGAAGAAAAAATTGGATCGGAGACGAACGGTGCGCCAGGAACGGCCATGCTCTGATCGGATTCAGCATGATGGATGTACAGACGTGCAGGATTTTGCAGACATGGTACATGTACTTTGTGCGTGAGCCTCTTGTCTTGTCGTGCCCTTCATTGTTGCCGCCAGGTGGGCCGGGGAGGTGCTGAAAAAGGCAGTGCGAGTACCTGGCACTACCTATCCTGTACCTTGGTTCTTGCCGGCGTGCATGCGGCCGAAAAGGTATGCCAGGGTCCTTTTCTGGTATCATATCCCACGCGATGCAGCTTTTCTCAGCGACGTCTCTAGGTCCGCTTGCCTAAAGCGGAAATGGAGTGAGAATGCGCCCCCAGATTTTGGCATATCCGCGTTCTGCTGTACATGCTCGTACAGTACATGCGTCTTCACATGGGAGCTTGTTTGACCACCATCGTCAACAGCCGTGGAGGAAGGCGGGCGCATGCATGCCATTCGCGGGTATCGCAATTACCGTGGAATGGAACGCAATTTGAACCGCCGTCGGCTTCATCATGTCCAAGTACCTTTTGAGCATCTATACGCCTGCAGATACCTACTCGTATGGACTTGATTCACCCACCCTATAGCTGTTTACAAAGTGGCACAGAGATGCTCTGTCGGGTACTTTGTGACACAAGTTACTAATTGATATTGATCCCACGAGATCCCGGTTTGCCTCCCTTGACTTTTATGCACTGCGCTCACTGCAGCAAGCCTAGATGATAGTGGCGCACCCAACCCCTGCCCTTCTTCTCCTACGGGCAATCAGCGTCAAGACCTATTCCAGTTACTCCCCCTTCGTGCCGTATGAGCCACCATTCACAGCTGCAGAGCCTACATGTATGGACACCTACGTACGTCTACACCAATCGTTTCGCTGGAGGGTGTTTGCAGTGCAGCAAACTCTACTGTACGCCTGCCGTCGAGTCTCGAGTGGATATGGGCGAGCGCACATGTGGCTTTTGGTCAAAAGGCGTCATGACACTGTGACTTTGCTTCCGTCCGGAGGGTTTGTTTGTCTTGGATAGTTTGATTGGAATCAACCGTGATTGCAGAACCCCTCCGGCTTGGAACAATGCCATCTAGATACTGGGAATCATTGCAAACATGAGCAAGCTGGAAAGCGGTGACGTGCGGAGGAGCTGCTGTTTGCTATGCCGCCAATAGCTCTCGACTGCTCAACGCTTGTGCATCCTGATGCCTTACCAAAGGCGGGGGTGATATTTTAATGCTGCTTATTAGGGCTTCTTTCGTGCAATTCCCAATGGCCAACGTCCCGTTGTAATGATTGGACTCGGTCCCCTGTCCCATCACATCACAATGGGACGATGCCGGCAAAGACACCTAATCCGCAATTTCCGGAGATGCCTCGATATCAATTGGCGGCCATCATACGGTGTTGAACACGCGGGGCACATTACAGATCAATACCTAATCCAACATGGCCAATGTGTCCTTTTGTTTCTATTTATGTATTCATCTCGTATGCTAGGTAACCCTTTAGCTAGGTGCCTTTTTTTGCTTCCAAATTATAAACTGCCAGCTCTTTTCGTTTAGCTTGTACCGCCCACCTCTTGAAGTTTGCTGTCAACCGTGGCTTAATTGGTCCAACACTGGCAGATAGTCTACTCGGTAGATGCTGTCAATATTATGCTGCACAATTCTATCTAAATATGACGAATAGCGAAACACCATCACATAACTTATCCGTCAACGCTGTCGTAATTTCTGCTCATGTTCTATCCAAAAGTTCTTACAGGCTCTGTGGCCCCAGTGCTCAACCCACCACTCCCCAAAACTGTCCTCTATATCGTAATCAACCTTTGATATTCTCTCTTCCCTCTTCAGCCCGCATATTATACATGGTTTAGGTCCAGTGGGCACCATCTTTGCAGTTTGGACCAGCATATTCTCGCTCAGCTCAGGCACCTTGAGATTGAGCTTGCCCTCGGTGTTGGCAGCCGCAACGGCAGATCGTAGGCGTCCCACGTATTCGCGCCACACAGCTACCACATCCGCTGCCTCTCTGTCTTCTCGAGCTGACTGGGTTTTGTCGACGCCCGCAAGCTTCATACCCTTGCTACCAGCGGCCGAGATGGACATGCTCTTCGCCAAAATCTTGTCCCTGTGCCACCTATGCTTGCGACCTGCAATTACCCGAGCTGCAGTCGTGGCAAGGAGGATATAGCCCTGAAGAAAGTGGAGGGCCTTGGGGTTAGAAAGAACTTGCTGTTTGATCGAGGCACTGTGACCAGACATTGGCTTGAAAAAGGCATTCGCTGAGCTGAAGAGATTGGGAAAGGCGGACAAGATGACGGACGGTGGTGGAACATTGGTTGGGGGAGGGTCATCGTCGTTTGCCTTGATGGCGTTGGATTCACCGTCATCACCACCGCCCCAATCCCAGTTCTCGGACTGAGGGATGTTGTGAGTAACATCCTTCTTATTGCTAGCTCCGCTGGCCGAATCATCCCATGCGTCCCAATCATCGTCGAATGCCTTGGCAATTGATGGTTTTGCTTTGTGTTTGGTTGTTGGCCATGCAGTTACTGGTGTTGCTGATTTAGGAGCATCCCGTGTTTTCTTGATGGCATCAACCGTTGGTACAGTTGTCTTGATGCCAAGATCTGGGAAGGGATTTCGCTCCTGAAACGATGGCGACTTTGGTGGGTTAGGAAGTGTGGATGCTGCCCCAAAGCTCAGCGCGCCCAGAAGCTGGGGAGGAGGTTGCTTGTGAGCTACTTTTTTAACAGGCTGCTGCTGCTGCTGCTGCTGCTGTGGCTGTGGCTGTGGAGGATCCTCAAGAGAGAGCAGGTCTAGCAACGGCGCAGAGTTGAAGGAAGATGCGGGCTTGGATGCGGGCTTGGATGTGGAGCTTTGCTTTGCTTGCTTCGGTGCTGGTGCCACCGCTTCGAAATCACCAAACTCATCATCATCCTCATCCAAATCGGGTTCTTGGAGCTCAAAATCATCGGCGTCGAACAGCACGTTGGAACCTGTCGGTGCTGAAGGCATAGAGAACCTTGCATTGCTTGGCGTTGAGTTCCATGACGGGCCAGTGTTGTTGGGCCGATTTGCTTGGACGTCGACCAAGGTATTGGTCATGATGTCGATGGAGGGAGCCCGGAAAGGCCGATTCCTGATCTGAGGGTCCTTGGATGGGGCGGAAAAGGTCCCAAACGGATCGGATGACTTGTTGATTGCAGATGCTGCCGGAGCAGGCTTTGCCGTCTCAAAGTCTCCCCAGCCATCGTCATCAGCATCATCAAACGCCTGTGGTGCTGGTGCCGGTGCCGGTGCAGTCTGCGGAGGTGTCGGTGTCGCAGCAGCCCAATTGATAGCTCTGCTTGGCTGAGACTGGATGGGAGGCCATCTCTCAACTGGTGAAGCTGCTGCTGCTGCTGCTGTGAAATCGGTGAAGCCAAAGCTAAAGGGGTCCCTTGCTGCGGGCTTGCTCTGCTGACTTGCGGCTGGCGGAATTGGTGGTTGTTGAGGAGGTGGCGGTTGCTATTGGCAAATTCGGCAAACAAGTCAGCCGACATGCTGGCGGATCTCAAGATGCATGCTCCTTGCAACTTTATGAGCAGAGACAAACAGCTGCGTCTGGGTATTCCTGCAGAGATGGACAGGATTCTGCTTGTACATATGCGAGCAGTCTGTAGTAGCGTAGCTTGAGATGAGAGTAGCCCCGTATGAGACGTGGAGTTGAGTAAGCGGAGGACGCGGCTGGACAGCACAAGTAGCAGGACCTGTGCACAAACCACCTCTGCAGGCTCTTTAGGGGCGCGGCATTGGGGCGCCGGAGCCGGGATGTCGCGCTAGCCACCCGCCTACAGCGATCCGTGGCGGCCGAGTATGCATGTATGTACCTGTACATCCGAGCTGGCCAGGTGCGGGGCTATGGCGCCGTACTTTCACAGCCCTCAATCTTCTCCCTTCCAACTGGACTCTGTGAGATGTCGTGGACTGCGTAATATTCACTTATCTGGTATTCCCGATGCGGCAATAGACTCGCCCGAGAGCTGGAAGTGAGCGTACCATGTCGATGAGTTTGACCGCCTAGTCTTACTTGCCAGGACCCTCGTCAGGATGAGATCTCTTGCAGAGACACAGTGAGTATCATGTCTCACAGTGAAATGTCAAGGCCCGCCGACTGACTGCTCCTGAAGAGCGAGATGGCAGGCAACTCAGACGCACTGCGCAAGCGTTGAGGACTTGCAGAATGCTGTCCGCCATAACGGCCCCTCGAGCCCGTGCTTATCTGGCTGTCGTTCTGTCTGCTGGAAGGTGAGTCTGCTTACCTTGCGCATATAACAAGATGGGTGTCTGGAGATGGTGGTCTGATGCTGACTTGTCGCGCAAAGATCTTTCTGTTGTCTAAAGATGGTGACGATGCCAAAATAGGCTGGCCTCAGTCTCTCCGCGAGAAGAGAGAGTCGTATAACGAACGCCGTGATCACTTTCTCAAGTTCATAAACCACCCCGAGGCTCTCACGGAGCTCACCATTGACCCCTTGGCTGATGACCCAAAAGTGAGTGGGAACCTCCGGCCTGGACCTATATAGACTCGGCGAACTCTAATACCTTCAAGTCCCCTTGGAATACTGTCCGCGAAGACGAAGTTACCAGGGCAGAAATCTTGCAAGACGTCCAAAGGCTACCCGATGAAGCAAACTATCATGAAGACTATATGCAGCGCATGATTCTGGACATCCTCTTTGTCTACTGCAAGGTGACTCCAAGTAGGGGCGGCTACCGACAGGGGATGCATGAACTTCTGGCTCCTATACTACACGTTGTCGAGCAGGATGCCCTGGATCGAGAATCGACTACCGCTAGTGATGACGAGGGTAATCTCGAGGAACTGATGCTCGAAACCATCGACCGGTCATTCATTGAGCACGATGCCTTTGTCTTATTTTCTCAGTTGATGGAGCACGCTCAGTCATTTTACGAGGTCAAAGAGGTGCTAAATTCAAGCCCGCCGACTGATGGTCCATCACAATCTCGATTTCCCGAGCAAAGCTCCGCCATTGTCGAGCGGAGCAAATTCATTCACGAAGTCTGCTTACAAAAGATTGATCCCGAGCTAGCAGCACATCTCACAAGTATAGAGATACTTCCCCAAATATTTTTAATGTGAGTGAGATGATTCTTCTTCACTACTAGTCACCTTTTCTATTTTTACATGGATACCTAATTTGTTTATTAGCCGCTGGATTCGACTTTTGTTCAGCCGAGAATTTCCTTTTAACCAGTTTCTTGTGCTTTGGGATACAATTTTGGCCGTCGATCCTTCGTTAGACCTCATAGACCTCGTTTGTTGCGCCATGCTGCTGCGAATCCGCTGGCAACGTGAGTATCTTTTGTTTGCTCATAAAGATCCTCACTTTGTTATTCTGACCATCTCAATCCAGTGTTGGAATCCGATTATTCTGTTTGTCTGCAACTCCTCCTAAAGTACCCACCACCAGATCAGTTGCATGGGCCTCAAACGTTCGTCGATGATGCCCTCTATCTCCGGGATCACATGAATGCACCCGGAGGCGCAACCCTGATTAAGAAGTATTCAGGAAGACTCCCCAATGTCCAAAAGAGCACCGAGTCTGCTGAACGCGTCAACTCACCCCTTTCTGGACTCGATTCAATTCGCAGAAAGGGCTTTGGACTGAAGTCACCAATCCGCTCACCATCAAAATTTCTTCAGCAGCAGGGTGGAGTGGAAAATATGATTCAGGGCGTGCTGGAGAAGAGCGAAAAGCTGGGAATCAATCAGGCGTTGCGAGATGCGGTTGGTGAAATAAAACGAAATATGCAAGGCCTAAACGAGGGCCTCTCTTCACCATATCCGAGAGTCGTTCTGGCTGACGATGGCGCTGCTAAAGCACTGGCGGTTATGCAGAGACGGAACGACCAACTGGCAAGCTTACTCGAGGAGACCGTCATGAGCCTGAGGGCGCTGTCCCTGTCCAATCTTGAAGACAAGGCTCGAAGCCTCGACATGATTGAAGTTGCAGCAGCCAAAGTCCAATTTGTGCAAATATATCTGCAAGATGCCTCGATGGACATCCCAACCGCAGACTCCCCTACCTCTGAAGAAGCTCAACTCGCGGCCGAGAAAAGAGAGGACAAGGAAATCAAGAAAGTGTCGTCACCTGAAAAGGAGAACCAACCTTTATCACCCGGATCTGGCACGAATGCGTCTGGCCCGAACCCCCTGAAAGCAAACCCAAAGCTGGGAGATGTAAAGAAGCCCGAAGAAATCCAGGATCCACCATCTGATGCAGCAGAAGCTACAAGCAATGATTCCAAGAAAGAGGAGGTGCTGAGTCAAGGCCAACCCAAGGCTCCAGAGGCTGCCTCTATACCTGCTAGATCGACTATAGCACAGTCTTCATTCTCATGGATGCTAGAACCGGAAGAGTCCGGACCACCACAAACGCCTCCAGTAGGCAAATCGCCTACAGCTCAGCAGAAGAGGCGTAACAACAATGCTAGCCGGGAAAAGAATGCATTTCTGTTCGGAGAAGCACCGGCAGAATTGGATGAAAGAGACCCCCTTAGATCTGGCGACATATTTGGGATGGAGCCTATGCCGACCCCACCAGCAAAGGGGAAATGACCAGATAGTATGATATATTTCCTTTATGAAACACTTTATCTATATTACGGCATCATATTTATCCACGAAGCTAATGATACGTCAATTATTTCTTTTGCTCTCGCAGATAAGTTGAAAGACTGTGCAACCACCTTTAATGGAATGGTACTACTATTACTAAGTGGACAGCATCATCTAATATTATATTGTTGGGAAGCACAAATAGGAATCAAATCAATGGGCTAGTACTACCGCCCCTTAATTAACGAGCATTGCCTTTTCAGTGAGATAAGCTTTTTCTTTTTTTGAATTCAAATCCTATATACCCTAGCTACTCGGCCAAGGCTGCTGCTGTGAAACCAAAGTCGCCCACACCCTCAGCCCCCTAACCAATCAAGAAGAGAACAGGATCTCTGCCGCTTTGACGAGATTTTTTGTTAGTTTTTTTTCTTTCTTTCCAGACAGGCGCTTAAAGGTTGGCCTGGACGAAGCTAAGAAGGCTGCCGAGTCTGCTGTAGACACCAGCGAAGCCGGCCTCGGCACAGCCATTGCCCCAAGAAACGAGACCCTGGAGGACGCCGTTGGCATCAACAATGGGGCCGCCGCTGTCACTCTGGCAAGAGTCCTTGCCACCCTGGGCCTGGGCGGCGCAGAACATGTTGGTGGTGACAGCAGACCTGCCGTACTCGGACTGGCAGGTGGCACGAGAGACGACGGGGACGGACACCTTGTTGAGCCTGGCGGGGAGAGACGAGCTGCCCTCGGTGGTGGTGCCCCTGTTGAAACCAGTTAGCATTGATTTCCATATCAATCGCCAGGTGCTCCCGCATTATATATATCAGGATATGGGACATGCTTACCAGCCAGCGGTGGTGACGATGGAACCGGCAGCAGGGTCAGAGCCGGCAGCGGGAAGGGTGGCGTAGCCGATGGTGGAGCTCTCAGGGATGGAGCTGGCTAGCTTCCAGACAGCAACGTCGAAGTCGGTGGTACGGAGGTTGTAGGAGGGGTTCACAATGATCCTGGAGACGCCGACTTGGGTACCGCCTGAAGCCCAGGTCTGAAATGAAGACAAAATTAGTATCAAGGCCAATCCTGCTTCTCGGGATAGGACAGAAGAGCTTACAAGAGTGCCGGCGCGGACCCTGACCTGCGAGGCGGAGAAGTCGACGGAGCAGTGGGCAGCGGTGATGACGGTGTTGGCGTTGACCAAAACACCACCGCAGAAGTGGGAGCCCTGGGTGGACAGAGAGACGATGTAGGGGAACTCGCCGAGAGCAGCGGCAGTTCCTCCGACGATGTCAGCGCCACGGGGCTCGATGGCAGCTCCCAGAGCGAGAGCGGGCAGCATAAGAGCCGAGACAACCTGGGAGACGGGAGCCATTGCTGATGATGGAGCTTTTGGATCTTCTGAGGTGGAGAGAAGAGGGGGTGTTTGGATGGAATTCAAGTGGTGAAGCTGTGGTGATTCTCCAACTTGGATCGAGGGGGAGCCGCCTCCTATATATATATCTATATTTGCAGCTCCAAGAGGATCTAGGATGCAGGGCAGACATGATAACTAAGTTACATGCATATCGAAGCACAGCCTGCGCAATGCTACGACGTTGGATGGGTTCCCCAAACGCAGACCGAGGACCGAGTGATGGCACCGCATGAAGCATCTCCTTCCTAAAGGGAGCTTATGGCTTGGGCTCGCAAAAGATCCAGGCTGAGAGACGAGGAGGCCAGAAAGAGGAAGGCGACGATGATGGCATTGCACGTCAAGATGCTACTGGCTGGAGACTGACCGGATGGACCTGGACGAGAGATGCATGATTGGACACGAGTAGGACAAGGCTAGACGCTTAATGATGAGAATGCTACACAGACGACTACACTATTCAATTACACGGAAACTACCCAAAGTCAATACTATCGTTGACAACCTATCGCTGGCTAATAGGAGCACGGCCAAAACCACGAAGCCGAAACACCCCCGTCCGGTGTATAAGAGAGATGGATGAGCGCGTCAGGCTCTCCCATGCCCATCATCACAGGCGATCGGCCGGCTCCGGCAGTGTCGAAGCTCAAACAGCCTGCCGTATCCGTCACTTGCTTCCGAGCCTCGATCTTGGGTCGCAACGGCCATCGCACATGCATTGATGGAGCTTCACGATAGTAAAAGAAAAAAAGGGCGCCGGAACAAATCTAGGCGGGCGCGGGGTAAGTTGACCCGATCTGGCCAGCGAGGATGGGGGTACCGAGTACGGACGGCTTATAGGTGTGTGGCGTGGGCTGGGCCGGTACCAGTGACTCTTGCAGAAGGGCATCCCATCTAATGCGAATCCTATCTGGTTCGTTTGCCGCTGGAGCTTTGCAGCCTGCCTAGGTAATACATAGTACCCTCCATAGTTACGGAGTAGAATTGATGGCGTTTTGAGAGCTCGAAAGTACAGAGGATTTTCAATCAAAGGGGCCGGACGCTACGGTAGTGGGCACCTAATTAGGCAACTAATAGATCGTGTAGATAAGGATGGGCTTGAAGATGCAAAAATAGGCAAACAAAAGGAGATGGAGAGGTTGAAAAGGGAAAGAAAAGGGAGACAGGATTAGAGTTCAGAAGTCCCTTGCATTGCCTTGAATGTTTAGAGGTGTAGAGCAGTAGTAACCAGCCAATTGGGTGCCTTTGCACTGCTGTAGTTCCAAGTGATTTACAGGTTGATATACGAACATTTGCAGTCTGAGCTGAATGCGGCTAGTGACGTGATGCCATTGAAGCATAACATTAAGATTACGCACCTTTGTTTTCTGGCTTAAAATAGCCCGTGGCAGGTGGGCAAAGAAGATTGAAAAAAAAAGCCCAAAGATAAAACAGGTTGGATGAATAATCCAGACAAAACATGAAAAACACTACACGTACATCTTCATCGTCAACCTCTCAGAGCCAAACTTATGCCAAGAGGCATCTTTCAGAACGGACCCCCTGGCCAGAGCAACTATATCCGACGTCAGGGTTGCATCTAACCGTACGGGCCAGCGTCTAGGGCGGGCGCCTGTGCCGGGGACATTACAAAGAGGGAATATGCTCATACAAAGGAAAATAAAATAAAATAAAATAAAATATTGGGCCGTTGTGCCGGGATCAAGGAATAGGCAAGAGAGGAGGCTGGAGCTGGTCCAGCTTGGCGATGGCCCGTGCCGATGCTGCTGGGAATAGCACCGTAGCACTGCAGGATGTGAAATGGCACCGGTTTTCGGAGCAGAATTGGGGTAGGACATTTGTTTTTTTTTTCGTGCTTCGTATTTACGTGTGGTTCCGAGCATTGCGTGGTGGTTGGGGCTTTTCTGATGGATATCGAGGTAGCATCGAGCTGTTGTGAAAGAGGAAGCAATTGGTCATGCGTTATGTCGTGGACACGATAAACACGAAGCTGGCGTTGTGTTTCCTTATCTACTAATCTTGCATGTAATGAGTCTTACTACAAATTAAATGTCTAGATGCTGCCAAGCGCGTTGACGAGTATATGCGAGTGCTACCTTGGCTGCTGTACCTATATATAGATATATGTGTATATACAATGGCCGTGCATACATTAGTACTTAGGTATGCAGCCAGCAACGAGACGAAGATGGCATCTTGATGCCTTCAATGTCCCCTCCCATCCTCTGCATGCATCTACCGCTTAAGAGACTTCTCCTTAATCCAAAACGTAGCAGTAAAACACACAAGGCCAAACAGAATCGACGGTACAAAGGACCCAGCAATGGCCGTCTGGTAGCTCGACCGCACTTGTTCGGCCACCAGCGGCGGCAGATGTTTGATGGCGTCCAGGCTCTGGCGCACTTTATCTTCGACCTGGCCGGCATCGTCTCCGATACGGGAAGCTAGTTGTGCCCTCAGAACCTGCTGGAGCACGGCAGAGCTGGCGCCGACGCCGACGCTGGAGCCCAGTGAGCGGAAGAGATACGAGCAGGCGATGGCAACTGCGGTGTCCTCGGTGGCCGCATTGGCAAGAAGAGCGACGAGAACGGTAGTAATGCCTTGGAGATTGAACCCATGTTAGTCTCGTCCAGCATGACGGGATATATACACCTTGCAGATAGCATACGGAGCACAATGTCAAGGTAGCATTGATGGAGATGCATGGGGGCGGGGGGCGAACGACAAGGACGACGTAAAAGGAAATTGAAACTTACCACCTCCGTTGCCAACGGCCGAAAGGACGAATCCCGTATTCGAGCCAATCAGGGAGCGGAACCAGACGGACACAATCAGAGGCACCATGGAGAAGAACAGGATGCCGTAGCTCATCACCGTCGGCCAGTAAAACTTGCCTGTCCTCTTGATCACCCAGCCGCCCACGAGAGACCCCAACACGCCGGCCATGGTCGCGGGAACGAGCATGGAGCCGCTCGCCGTGGCGCTCAGTCCTTCGACGGCCTGGAAGTACAGCGGCACGAAGAACATGACGCCCATTTCTCCCGCCATGCCACACATGTTGACGACGTAACAGGGCAGCAAGTCTCGGCTGAGGATGATGTGGCCCGGGGCGAACGGGTGCTTGGCAATCTTCATCTCGACGAACAGGAACAGAGCAAACAAGGCGGGCGTAAGACTGAGAGAGACAATGGTGATGCGATGGGACCATCCAAGGTTTGGGCCGGAGTCGAGGCCGGTCAGGAGAGAAACAACGGCAAGCACGAGGGTGAAGGCGCCCAGGAAATCAATCTGGCGAACTTTGGAGACCCAGTGGTCCTTTGAAGGAGGCTCGAGGTCGAGGATGAAGTATACCGAGACCCAGGCTACCAAGCACATGGGGGCCTGAATCGTAAATGACCTGTTTAGACTGAGGTGAGTGAATGTCCAAATCTTTACACTACGGCGAGTCTCACCATCGCCATCCGAGAGAATCGGCAAAGAGACCTCCCAAGGGACCTCCGGTCGAAGTCCCAGCAGCATATACCACGTTGATGTAGCCCTGCCAGACGCCGCGCTCTTGCAGGGGGACAATGTCGGACAGCAGAATCGACACCACCGAACTCATTCCTCCGCCGCCAATGCCCGCAACTGCTCGCGCAACGCAAAGCTGCGTCATGCTCTGGGCCAAGCCGCACCCCAAGCAGCCGATGCCGAAGACGGCGTAGGCAAACAAGAGGCACGCCTTGCGACCGAAAATGTCGCTGAGCTTGCCGTAGAGAGGCTGAAAGCTTGTGAGGGTGAGGAAGTATCTTACGTCTATGTTAGCAAGTTTTGGGCGTTGATTTAATAAGTGACAAGGTGAGTTTGTGAGGTTCGTGCTTACGCGGTGGCGATCCAGCTTGTATTGTTCAACGCATTGAGCTCGCTGCCGATTCTGGCATATGTTGCAACTGCAAGGAGCTGGTCGACGGCCACGAGATAGACCTGGACGAAGACGGCTTGTTAACATTGGATTCTGCTTTTTACAGGGTTTGAGATGGGGATGATGATGTACTCCAACGCCAATGGCAGGAAGCAAGATGTGCATCTTGTCAGCCATGGGATGCTTGTTCGGGCTGGTGTCCACGCTGCCATCTTCGACATCATTGCCATTGCCCAAGACGCCGTTTTGAGAATGAGGTTGGGAGAGAAGGGGTGACGTCTCTGTTGGAGGAGCGGATGGCTCTTGTTCGTTGGAAGTTGGCCTCATCTCGACGGGAGTTGAGTCAAATTACAACAAATGCCGATCGCGTCGATAACCAGAGTTTCAATCTTGGGGAAAACGCAACCTGGTTTTCTACCCGGGGCAATGAGCAATTGAAGCTAGAGGTTGCAGCAACTAGATGGCGGCGCGTGCTCTGAGAGGTACAGAACCCTCTTGTGAGATGCGAACGAGTATATGGAAGCTGACACGCAAAACAAACGGTGAGATGTGTCGATGTGCGAGTTGCTACATGCAGTGGGCTCCCCCCACCCTGCAGTCTTCATTTAGCCAGGGGTGATACTTATATATCGGCGCATTGAATCTGTAAGGCATAGGGCGATGAGGGCAGCGTGTGGAGTATTTGGAGTTTGTGACTAAAATCTGGGGGTGGCTGAATGCCTAAACGAGTATAAGTGCATACATGTAGACATATTAGCATCAAACTCTTAAGCCATACTCTCCTTTAAAGATACATTAGATGGATAGGTAGGTAATCATACTAGAACATAGCATTCATGTTGACGGCGTTTACATACGTTTCAAATTCCGCATCTTCAATATACTAGTATCAGCAACCTGGTCCGGCAACATCATCTTCTTCATCTCCCTTTCATAATACCTACCCAAAGTCGTTGTTCGTATGTCGACTGCGAATCTAGGCATAGGTAGCTGTGATGAATGCCCTTTATATACATGCGCAATACATCAATGTGAAGCGCCTGACAAGTACATAACATGTCGGCTAGCAAAATACGGACTGGAGTTGCATCTGCCACGTTTCAGCATCAGCTCTGCCGTGCCATGTGTCGCAAATCCGCCCGTGCGCGCCTGCAGCCTTCCTCCAGATGCGGGGAATCGGCAACGTTATCTGTCGATTTGCCAATGACGGGTCGAATGACTTTGGACGATAAAAAACTGGATACATGGATGTCTGTAGTTTATTTTGTTTCCGTGTTTAATTATCTCGCCATGTGAAGGGAAAAGAAAAAGGGTCAGTGTGGCTTTCAGCATAGCGCCAACGAGCCGCTGTTGCATTCCTGTGGGTACTTGTCCCGGCGGCCTCATCAAACAAGCCACATGGATTGGCTGATACAAGGAGCAAAACACAGCCCGAGTATAAGCTGTAGGCTACAGTCAAGGATGCGTCAGTCTATTCAATGTTGTCTTCTTGCCCAGCCATTTGCTGTTGGTGGCGCAAGCTGGTGAGTGGCTAATGAGAATGAGAGACACTGGACCGGCAAGTCTCGGCCGGGTTTCTCAGCCACCGCGCAGCATGGATGCTTGTCCAGCTGAGAGGCGACAAATCTGCATCATTTCCCTTTCCACTTGCTTTGCCCTCTTTTTACGTGACGAGATAAACCAGCATCACTTTCATGCGCTAACATGTGATGACGTCGTGGCGCCTCTTTGAGCGTCATGAATACGATGGAGCCTAAACGAGATCAAGTTTTGACGTGGCTGTTCATCAGTGGCAGATCATCTTGGGTGTAGGTGGATTGGACTGCCATTGACAACGTCAAAATACCTTGACCAAGTGTAATAGTAGATGACGAGTGCCGAATGAGTGAATGAATGAATGATTCGATGCTGATGAGCTATACTCCGTACGCGCGGATAGCTTAATGGCCGTGAGAGCAGAATGCAGCATCGCCCTGCCAAGCTGCGTCTCTTGCAGAGGATCGCAGAAGCAACCCCTGTCCACCTGCGACGACATCCAATGCATTCCAACAAGCCAATCCAGCCCTGTCCTATGCAAGCACAATGAAGAATGGCGTCCCCGCCGAGGCGCCACCAGCCCCATGTCCTGATGCCCGTTTCATCGCCGCTCCCGCATATTGGCTGCCGCCATCCCGCCAAAGTTGTATTAGCCAGGGACTCGCTCCGAATCTAAAACAACCTAGGACGGCCTCCTCGTCTCAGCATTTCTGCTTCTGCTCATGGACTGCCAATTCTTCCCAATGCGCACTCATCGGAGCTGCGCAATACCGGCCAAACAATCCTGCTGCCCGCCGTGAGCCTCACAGGGGCGCTGCCAATCGTCTCAAGCTAGCACAGGCACATGCGGACGTCCTGTTGAATCCGGTCTCGACCGCTCTGCCGTTTTGCTGTCGTTGTTTTTCTCGCCGTGTCAGAGTGTTGGGCCACGATGTCGCGGCAATCCAATCTTTCAGTCCCTAAAAGCGGCGTATCCCGCTTCTCCAAGGCGTTGCCTGGAGTCCCCGGATTCGACGGCTTCGACGACCAAGACAGCGAGAGCCGCGCCGTCAAGAGTAACAATCATAATCGTAATCCAACGAATAGCGAGTTTAGTCTCCCGGCGAGAACCTCGTCGCTCGCGTCGCCGCCGCCGACCAAGAACCTCCCGCTGCCTCCGCTGCCTCCCGCACCGCCGACCAAGACGCTGCCGACAACGCCGCAGCCGGGTCGGGCCAGCAAAGATAGCCTGAACAAGAGCATCAATAAGAGCACGCCGAGTTACGGCACCGCGAGCAGCCAAATCAGCATTGCGGCGCCGTCGCTTTCGCCCAGCAGCTCCGTCTCGGGGAGTCTGCAGTCGCCGCCCTTGAGCGGCCGGTCCATGATGTCGATCCCGCGAAAACCCATCGCGAACCTGCAGCTGCCGGCGCCGACGACGCAGTTCTTGGCTCAGCCGTCGCCGACCTTTTCCCTGTCGAGCCTCCTGCTGGCGTACATGGAAGATGGCGACGAGTCGCAGCAGAGCAGCGCGGGTGAAGGGGGAGAAGACGGACAGGAAGTCGCAGCATCTGGTAGCGAAAACCCAGACGCTGCGCCTGCCAGAGCTCCAGCCGCCACCGTCACAGGCGGCAGTGGCTCACTGCCAGCCCGCCCCAGCGCCGGCATTGGCCACTCCCAGCGCCCTGCTGAGCGAGCTCTTCCTCCACCACCCCCCAAGGACGACAAACCAACGCCTCCGAGACCAGACACTGACAGTCCCGAGCTGACCGCTCCATCGTCTCCTCGCCCCGAGATCTGGAAACGCCGGCCACACATGAGCCAGGCCAGCAGAGAGCTCCCTGGCCTCAAGCTCGACTACAGCCACGGATCAACCGCAGATACGCAGCTCCCCCCGGACGCGGCCGAACCGGAGACGGCCTCAGAGGCAGCGTCCGACACGGCCAAGGCCGCAGCCCAGCGAGCTCCCCCGTTTGCCGGCGGATTACCTGGCCGGAATATTCGCCCTTTGTTGCCGGCCAAGGACCAGCCGCCCCCTGCCACGCAAGCCATGGGGGGCGAAACATCCAAGCTGAAGCAGATCAAAGAAAGACTTGGCTCTCAGCGGTCCGAGTCGGTATCCAGCACGTCTAGTGCCAAAGCTGGTTTCCCGGGCGTCCCAGCTGCGAAGCGACCGCCGACACCAGAGTATCGGAAGGAAGAGGTCAAGGTGCCGGCTGTCGAGCCGTTCGTCTCTCCCGTGTCTCCGGCATCGTCTCCCGAGGCTCCAAGGGGCGCGTCTCCCGACTTTTCCAAGGGACTCCCGCCAAAGCCTTCCAACGGCAACCTGGCTGCAACAGCAAGCTCTCAAAAACCCATATCGCGAAAAGCCCTGCCGACAAGCCCCAGCCAGGACTTCACAGCTGTCAAGAATTCCTTTCGCCCGCCGTCTGATGCGAATACTAGTACCGGTGCATCCAGCCAAGCGGCTGCGCCCTCAACATTACTCAAGGACGGTGCTGCGCCCGCTACCATAACTGCGCCAGCGGCTTCTGTTCCCAAAGACGATGCATCTACCTCACGTGGTTCTGGAGACACAACGGTAGTGCAACTCCAGCCTCAGCCCCAGCCCCAGCCTCAGCCTGCCGTGATCCGAGCAGGTGCTCCCGCTCCCCAAACAGTGAAGCTACAACGCAGAGAGCCTCAGGCGACGGCAGACCCACGACTTTTACAATCAGAAACACGAGGGCTACTGTATCGGGGTCGCGATGGCACGCTCTATGCTGAGATGAAAACCGAGGGTGAGCCTCATCCCAGGGCAGCCTATTTTCCCACGCAGACGTATCCAGGCCTACCTAGAGATGGCATCATCAAGGCGAGACCCATCACCGACATGCACTTCAACTGCTTTCAACAACACAGGACCATGGCGCGCCGAAGCAACCGGAATTGTCCACTGACCTGTCAAGCTTGCGACCGAGCAGACGTCGAAGATCGCTGGGTGTGTGCTTTCTGCCATTTACGGATATGCGACGGTTGCTATCGCAAGCTGGGCAGCCATCAACGGGACCTCCGCCGTTTGGTTGACGTCTTGGCCAGTGCTGGACCTGCAGGATTCGCATCTTCCTCTCGCCCTGGCACAGCGTCTGGGGTTGTCAGCCAACGCCGATGACGCCGCACATCTCCTAATTTT
>MDJU01000668.1:0-17104 GCA_001721665.1 Trichoderma pleuroti
GGGAACTCGCCAAAGAACTTGCCCAGAGCCTCTTGCTTCTCCGGGGTATCGGGAGGGTAGCTGGGAGAGGCCGGGTCAGTCGTTTGTTGTCAGAATGCAACTGCTCCTGCTCCGTTTCCTCTCTGCATCGGATCCAGAAGAGGAAGGGTCTCTCTCACGTCTTCTCTGTCGGTTTCGTCGCCTCTCCTCGGCCTCGGATTCATATCCTTGGCCCGTGGGAGAGCGCGGATCGGGTGGTAGGGGATCGTGCCCGTACTCAATCAAGCCTAGCCCAGGATCAGCCGCGGTGTCGGAATAAAGGGATCTGGCCCTCGACCTGCTCCTGCTCCTGCTCCTGCTCCTGCTTCTGCTGGGAGAGTCGCGTCTATCATAATCGCGATCGTGATGATCGTCGTCGCTGAATCCACGAGAGGTCGAAGCCTCTCTCTCTCTCTCCTTCTTCTTGTCGTGGTGGTCCTTCCACACCTTGCCGGCTATGCCAGCGGCGGCAGCGGCGCCGGCAAGCTCAGCGCCACGTCGCAGCGTCGACTTGCTGCGAGACCTGCTGCCATGTCGTGACTTGGATCGCGACTTTGACTTGTCGCGGAAATGCTTGACCAGGCCAGCGGCGGCGGCAGTCCCGACAGCGGCCTTGGCCAAGGTTGAGAGGCTGCGCTTACGGCTGGGACGGCGCGAGCGAGAGCGAGAGCGCGAAGACGAGTAGTCGTCGCCGGAATAGTAGCCACGGCCTCGGCTGCGGCCCCGGCGTTTCTCTTCCTTTTCGGCTTTGCTGGCCTGGTGGTACTTGACGGCACCGGCGGCAGCGAGAGCAACCGCCGCGATGCCGAGACTCTTTTTGAGCGTAGAATGGCGATCGGGGGATTCGTCGCCGTCTCCCCAGCGATCCTCATATGCGCTGTGAGCTCGCCTGATAGCCTCGGTTCCGAGAGCGCCCAGAGCAGCGCCGGCAAGAACCTTCTTGCCACGATGCTCGGCAACCTCTCCGTACTCATTGGGGCGACTTGAGAGCAAGGCGGTGATGCCGGCGCCGGCAAGGGCACCCTCGGCGAGGTGGCGCTTGTGGTGATCCGAGCTCTGGCTGCGGTTGCGGCGAACGGTGCGGCGCGAGTAGTAATAGTCATCCTCGTCGCTGTGGTAGTCGTCGCGGCGGTGTGGACGGCGGTCGCCGAGCTCTCTCCGCTCACGACGGTAGTAATACTCTTCGTCGTAGGGAACGCGGGCGACGTCTCGCTCGCCCTCTCGCTCCCTGAGCACAATGATGCTCGGGTCCTGCCTGGGGATGACAATCTGCTGCGGGGGCGCTTCCTGGACAATGATTTTCTGGTCCGGGGCACGCTGGCGCACAACAACAGGCGAAGACCCGTGCTCTGGCTCTCGGTAATACTCGGTTTCCTTGCGATAACGCTCAACCTCGTGGCCGTGGCTGTCGTCGAAGCGCTCCTCCACCCTCTTTTCGACGCGCACATCCTCGTCATGATGGCGGGGGCGTCTCTCCCAGTCGCGGTCCGTCTCACGGCGATCGACATCTCGCTCGTAAAAGACGGTGCGAGTGCGGTCGGCCTCAACATCGATGGCGGAGCGCGGCCTGTCGGGGACATAGCGCTCTCTCCGCTCATACTCTACATAGTCGTTGTTGCGCTCCCCGGGACCGGAGTAGCGCGAGCGTCGTTCGTCGTCCATTTCAATAAACTTTTCAGTGCGGTCGTATCGTTCTATTCGTGGCTGGTTGACCTTGTATCGGGTAACGGTGGTGCTCTTGAAGCGCTCGTCGTCAGAATCACTTTCGCGGCGTTCTCGATAGACCCGGGTGGTTCTATAGTCGGCCATTGCTCTAGGCCCAGGCACTACCTATCTCTCTCTGCGCAACTCTCTCTTTCTCGCGCAGTCTCTTCACAGTGTCTGTCTTTTTGTTGTTCTGCTGCTGCTTCTGCTGCTGTAAACGTCACTCAGAAGAGCTAAAGGTACCGGGAAGATGAGGCGGGAAGAGAAAAAAGGCAGCCAGGCAACCAGAAGGGACACAGTAAAAAACAGTAGGAGGATCCCAAGAGGCTCAAGAGCAACAAGGAGGGGTAACGATTGTGTGTGGGAAGGCAGAGGATATGACGCAGAAGAGTCGCAGAGGCCGAGGAACCCCTGCTGTAATAGGGCTTTTGGGTGTCGAGGCGGCACCAACGGAGGGAGCAGGATAACGTCAGGACAGTACCAATAGCGGGCCTCTTTCGCAGTGGGCAGCTGATGACGATGTTTCATTGGGGAGAGGCAGAAGCTGCTCGAAGGGGTGGGCTGCTGACTTGAGGCCTTGTGAGCCAGCTAACGGGGAGGCTAGACAGGGCCCTGGCAAGGCTAAGGCGAAGCTGTGATTTCTGCAGTCTTCCTGTGCCCGGGTCGTGTCATGTCGGCTTGTCAGCTCGGGCATCTCGCAGCTGCTTCGGTTTCTGTTTTTGCTGTCTTGTCTTGTGTTGTCTTGATCGCCTTGTCTCGGCTTTGGATGGCCATTCAAGCATCTATTGTACAACATGTGAACAAACAGGAGATGCCGGCTTCCGGTTTGCCGACGTATAGGGCCAAAATATCCTTGATAGAGAGACAACCAAAATGTGAAGCGAGAAGCTATTGTAGAGACATCTTCCTAGCTACAAGCATGTGCGTCAAGATGACTGTACATATCCTTATCCATCGGGCGTGCTACCTACGAGCAAACATTGAAATCACCAATAGTTACCTCTTCTCGTTATTCCCATTCAATGCTCAGAAAACACGTCGCCCATCTTGAGGCCCCAGTTCTCCTCATCAGCAAGCTTCCTCATCACATCTGCCAAGCCATCACAATACCCATCCACTTGTTCCGCGTTCAACTGCGCCGTATCCCACGATGCAATGAAGAAGAGACTGTCTCCGTCCACCATGAAGGCGCTCCAAAAGAGCCCACTATCAATCAGATGTCAGCTAGTTTGATCGAATCGTGTGCTACACTGGCAAACGAGGCTCGTCAACTCACCAATCCGGCCAGTCGTATCGTGCCACCGGCTCCAGAGTCTCGAAATCACTGCGGAATCCCCGAGATGCTGCGACTCCCATGCTCACATCCCACACAAAAGCTTGTCGGAATGACGCGTCCATGGCTGCGTTGCCTTCTTCGCGAAGCTCCTGTACGACCTTTTCCCATGGCACATGCTCATGGCGGCGAATCTGCTCTTGTTCAAGAACCATGCGCTGAACAAACTGTGCGAGCGTCTCTTCACGCTTCGCTTCATACATGTTTAGCACCCATTCCACAGTAGGACCGTCGATGCTCATGGCGGGCGGTAGAGTGTTTGCTATCCAGTCCGGCACAAACGGCCATGAGCGGCCACTTTCCCACGAGCTGAAGAGGGCGACTGATGATTTCGTCTGGATGACGTTGAATAAGACCAAGGCACATTTCGTGAATAGCGCTGGTTCTAGCTTAAACAAGTCGCGCATCTTGGCCATGTTTGGCAGACGGACGATTCTGCTGCGGCGTGGAAACCGGAACTCGTCTGCTCGGTCTTGCCACTCGCCCTTCCATATGTAGTCTCTGGCGGCTTCGCGTTCGGCGGCGTAGAATGAACTTTTATCGTGTCCAATCATCATCCCTGGAGAGCGTTGTTTTGGCCATAGTGCGGCTTTGTAACGTGAAATACCTCGTAGTCGTTGAGCATGGAACGATACGGCTCTCTGTGCTGGCAGACTATCTTGGTACTCTACAAGAAGGTCGGCAAAGAGTCGATAGGGCGTTTGCATAGGAATTACCACGTCGGGATTGTGGATGAGTCGATCCAAGTCTCGATGCCAGGGCAAAAGTGTCAGGGCATCGGCTATGGAGTGGCTGTACGTTATACAAAGCAGATACTGCTCCGTCTCCTTGATCTTGATAATCGAGGCACTGAACATGAACATGGGGGAGTTTGTATCCGAAGAGCTGTCTTCATAGACATCTTTCGCCTC
The DNA here is from genome assembly GCA_001721665.1 of Trichoderma pleuroti. Taxonomy (NCBI): domain Eukaryota; kingdom Fungi; phylum Ascomycota; class Sordariomycetes; order Hypocreales; family Hypocreaceae; genus Trichoderma; species Trichoderma pleuroti. The sequence continues at coordinate 3,967 of MDJU01000668.1, forward strand.
CTTTTCGGTTCTCACCTCGATTTCACGCACCAGCTTTTGAAAGAGATGCTGGCTGTGGCGCACAACGATGTGGTAGAGTAATCCTTGAGCACCCAAAAGGACCGTTCGTAGAAGAGGTCGGGAGGCTATCCATCTCAACAGCCCATTGTAAATCTGTGAGATGGTAGCATCGTGAATCCGAAAAACGAGACGGATCCGATATGATTGCGGTCGTTGGCCGACAATCGTCCGATACATGGAGCCCCTGATGGGAATGACATCTTCGACATCAGATCCATCTAGACCGAATCTCTCAGTTTGCTCTTGAGCAGCGACCATGACATCGTATTTACTCCTATTCTCAAACATCGGATGCTGGTTGGAGCTGTAGTCTTGTCCTCCTTTGGGCAGAAAACTGTAGCCATCATCTGTCGGGTAGACTTGAACGATGTGTTTCTTTTCCGCCTTAGCTTCTGTTTCGGACGGCACATCCCTAGTAATCAGAAGCTTGGCCTGTTTCTCAATGGTAGCGTTTTTACCCAAATCTTGGAGGTAAAGCTGCCTTCCAAGCACTCGCAGCACAGCGTCGCAGTATCGAAGCAGCGTGATGCTGTCGGCCATGCAAAAGATGTCATCCGTCTTGCTGGGACGGATACCCACCAGCTGTTCCCATATCTCCCTCAGACCATCTTCCAATGTCAACACTGTGTCTTTCTTTTCCATCTTGGAGGCTTCATTCTGGATGATTAACCGATGCTTTGAGACGATGTCGGCAAGGATGGCTCTTTTGGGCTTTCCAAGGGATGTGACTGGAATATTCTCGATGCCCAGTTCTTCAAGTGTGTATACTGCATCGAAAGAGTATTGAGGCCCCAAGAGTCGTGCTTTTTCCATCACGTTTGCTTTGGATGCCCCTGAGGAGAGCTTGACAATGGCGACGGGGACCTGGCCCGCAATGTCGTCTGGGACACCCACGACGAGCACCTGTATATATCGTCAGCTTGAACCATCTCGATGTGAGTGAAAAGACTTACATGAAGAATGCCCAAGATCTCAGACAGCGCAGACTCAATCTTGAGAGGATTGATATTCTCTCCTCCTCGGATGATCAAGTCGTTGTAACGTCCAAGGATATAGACAACTCCCTTGTCATCAATCATGGCCTGGTCTCCCGTCTGTAACCACCGCCCCGACTCGTCATTGTAGAACCGTTCTTCTCCTTGTTCACCCTCAGCATCACCAAAGTAATCGTGTATCACCGAAGTCCCAGCAATATGGAGCTCCCCGACTTGCATCCTAGACAGCACCTGTCGAGTCCCTGGACGGCAAACGCGCACCGCCGCTCCGGGAAGAACCTTTCCGACTCCAGCATGGTGTCCGTCCACCAGCATCTCATCCTGTCGAGACCAACTGACAATGGGGGCGCCTTCAGTCATGCCATAGGCCTGGATGGCATCACGCGCCCCAAGCCCCTCTCTGCAGAGACGAATGTGCTCCGGCCCAATCATGGTGCCGGACAGCGAGACAATGGACAGGCTCAGGTCCCGTGAGCTCGGAAACGAGGCGTGGGACAAGAGGGCCCGCACAAGGGTCGGCGTGGCTGACATGACGGTGCACTTCTCCTGGACCAAGGCCGTGAGCGTGGCGTCAATGTGGAAGGACTTGGCCGCGAATACGACAGTGCCGCCGTGTCGCCACGCACGAAGCGCGTTGTTGATGGCAAAGACATGGCACACGGGCGTGTGGACGAGCCAGCGGTCGACAAAGCTCGGGTCGGCATTGGCATCGTAGTTGTTGGTCTGAGACACCAGGTTGCGGTTTGTGTGAGGGCATCCTTTGGGCTTGCCCGTCGTGCCACTCGTGAAGACGAGGAGAGCGGGAGCGTTTCCGTTGGCTCGGCGCGGCCCTTGATCGTCGTCTGTGTCACCGAGTCCCTCCAGCCCCTGAAGGGCCAAGTCCTGAGCCAGGAGTCGGCCGAGGCTGATCCAGCCATCCATCGAGCCACTCCCACAGTGTATACGGACAAGGGGATATGGAGGCTCGAATGCTTCTCCATCCAGAAGCACCGCGGCCTCGGCGTCCTGGACCACGACAACGCGCGACGTAATGGACTCGAGCATCAGGCAAACGTCGTCCGTCACACGAGGATCAATGGGGACGAAGACGGCCCCGATCTTGACGCAGGCCCAGAGCAAGAAGCCCCATTCTGCGCAGTTCCAAAGCACGGCGGCGACATGCATGCCAGCACCGACGCCCAGCTTCTCCAGAGTGTCAGCCAGATGCTCAGCGCTGTCCCGGAGGTTTCCATACGAGCATCTGAGACATTCCGATCGCGCAGTCGAGATTTCATCTTCCGATACGTGGCTGGCATTGGCGGGTTGCCACAGAGAGACTATTGCTTCTCTCTCAGGATGGGCAGAAGCCGTGGCCGCAAAGATATCCCAGAGCCGCTGATCGAGGTCAGAGAGGGGGTCGCCGTGAATCTCTGCCATGGTGGTGTTTTCGTCTTCCTGATGGGCCATCTTGAGCTCTTCTCTTCTTTTGTCTCTTTCTTTTTTTTCTTCAGTCTTTTGATGCGATTGACGGCCAGTTGATTGGAAAGTCGTGTATGGTTATTTCTAGTTTTGAGTTGAGAAATTGACGGCGGATCAGCAGGATATATAAGCCAGTATATTCAATCAACACGATGGGGGCAAGGAGCTTTGTGTTGTTGCCAAATACTTCTCTCCATCCCCCCATCTTTTTATCCTGTCTACACAAGCCGTCATGGCTTCCGTCCCGTACAGCAGATTCCTCCAGGCGTTGTGTGCCAAACACACGCGACGCAGTTTCACCTTGTCCATTAGCCTGCGAGCCTAAAGCACATTCGATCAACCATGCAGCTGTTGGTTGATGCCCATCGTATCTCTTGTGATACAAGAGGCCGCGTCTCCCCAATGACACGACCGGGAAAACGCCACTCGCCCTGGCAGCGAGCCAAATAGAAGCTCTACATGGTGTAGCACGCATTCTGAGTACCGGCAAGCAGCGTCTCCCTCCAAGACACTGGGTCCAACGCGGCGCATTGCTGAATCTCCACGGCAAAGTCGGACAGGGGGGGCGGTTGTTCACGGTAGTTGCCTTGTGCCGTGACTTGCTTCGCACAAGGTCCAAAATAAGCTCTCTCGAGTGCGAGTTGTTGGCCCGGCGTTACACACATCTGGGATGCTGTCTGAGACTTTAAATTCATAGGGGCCAAGAGACTGAAAACTGCTGACGTGCTCCGCCTCACGCTGGCAAAGTCAACTTTCGCTTGGTATCCAATCTATTTCGCTTGATTCCATCGTGCCCGGGATCAACCATGTACGTCCATGTAAGTTGGCAGTCTTTTTGTTGTTTTCGTAGCGAAGATTGACGGGTAAAGCAAAGACACAACGAAATTTGCGGCCTTCTCATGACATCAGAGAGTAACGGATCGAAAGCGAGCCTAAAGGAGTGAACCCGAAGGAGTGAGTTCCCAAGCCTTGCTCATCTACAGTCTCCGGGCAAGGCATTATCAGCCTCGTCAAGCGGATGGAGCATGTAGAAGCCCCCCCCCCATATATATTGTGACCAGAATCTGTCAGGTGGCCTCCATCGTCAGGCTTTTTTCGTTTCATGAATAGTGACAGCAAGTCGATTTTAGAGGGGCTTCCTCTGCCAAGTAGCCCATAACCCACAGCCCCCATGATCCTCCTTGATCTGCGAATACGACTTGTACCATGTCATTGAGACGCACCTCTGATCCTCCTTTTCCAAGTCGTGTCTCGAGTGGTTGCATATCGTAATGTCCTCATGTCGCTCATGCGAAGACAAACACCGCCCATTGGCTCCAGACGCCTGCAGCTAACCACGTCAGCGCGGTATTTCCCGGCACAAAGGAAGCTCTCGTGTCGGATATCTGCCTCCTCCACACATGTCGGTGCGCAAGGCCAGCATCCGATCGGCGTTGAGCTATCTGAGCAGCACGATCCTGTACGGTTGCGAGACATACAGCTGTCAGCATCTCTTTCATCCTATCTTGGCTCTTTTCAGAAGCAGGGGATATGACTATTGGGTGTGACTGCATACTGCAGAGAAAAACAGCGGTAAAGGCAGCACCCCATCGTGGGTTGACGCGCAAAGAGGTCGCTGTCGAAGGGTTGTCGTTCCCAAGCTGCTGGGAACAAGAACGTGTCAGAGGTTACGAATTTGTGGTCCTGACAATCTATTATTATACTATTCCATCTTAATCAGAAACCAGCAGCTGAACATGCTCAGTCAATGAGAGCTCCCAGTAGACCCTGGTTGATGCCGCTCACAAGTTCCACAGCAGAGAAGAGGAACACGAAGAAGAAACTATTGATATTATTCGGTCCTATGTATGCAAGGCATGTTGTTAGATGACTTGGTGAAACACACCTTGGCCAGACGTGCTGTGACGTTTATGAACAGGCCTAGGGCAGCCCCTTTTTTCTTCATGTATTGTCCGGATACCGCCAGTTGGGTACCGCCCACGGCCAGGACGAATTCCAATTACAGGTCTTGCGCAGAAGCATGCGCTTTAGAGTAGCTGTCAGACACTGAATAGATGGCTTGGATAGACTACTAGCGTGCCTTGGCTTAAATGGTACGGAGGCTTCATTGGGCTGGCTCAGAGATGGGAGTCGTACTCTGTTTCGTCCCAACACACCAAAGCTTTTCATGTCATGGGAGATTTTAAGACTATTTATTATTTTGACTTGATACCTTGTGAAATACGATTAGCTATGTCTGGATTCTTCGAAAACCAATATGTAATGCCCTACTCCTTCATTCTACTCCTCATCTCTTACATATGTCACTGTATATACAAGCAAACCCGCCAACATCAACTTTCACGAAGCAAGGGCTGCAAAGATGCGCAATCAAAAGCACCAGTGAAAGATCCCTTTATCGGGTTCGACTTCATTTACGACTGTCTATTTGCAAAACCCGTCGAAAAATACCTCGATTCTACATACAAGACGTTCCAACAGCTCGGAGCCACATACGCATACAAGCGATGGACATGGGAGGCCGTCTACACATGCGACAGCCGAAACATCAAGCATGTTCTCGCCTCCGGCTTTGACGACTTCAAGCTGCCCCGTCTGCGAGTCAATGCAATGATGGGCCTTCTTGGGAGCGGCATCTTCACGTTGAACGGATACTCCTGGTCGCACGCTCGAGGAGTCTTGCGGCCATGCTTTGCGAAGCAAAACAAGGAGAGCGTCGTCAACATGCTCGAGATGCATTTCCAGGCCCTCCTGAGGAGAATTCCCAACGACAGGGCCCCGATCGATCTACAGCCACTGTTTTTCTGGCTCACCATGGACTTTGCGACGGACTTTCTCATGGGCCACTCGACGCGCGTCCTCGACCGTGCATCAAGCCATGCGAAGGAAAAGCAGTTTGTAGACGATTACTTGACGTGCTCTACCGAGATTGTCAGAAAGATGCAGCTGGGCCCGCTCCAGATGTTTTCCATCAATTTCGCCGCCATGAGAGCTCGAAGTCGCGTGTTCCGGTACATTGACGATTTCATCAACGCCTCCTTGGACAAAAAGGACGAGAGCGAGTCTACCAATATGGGCTGCAATGTCCTTGAATGCCTCTCGGCGGTGACGACGGATCGAAAGCAGCTTCGGGATCAGATCCTCCACATCTTGGTTGCGAGTCGCGACACCACAGCCTGTTTGTTAAGCAACCTGTTTTTTGTTCCTAGCCAAGAAGCCGCACATCTATGACAAGCTGAGGGGAGAAGTGATTTCCATTGCCGGCGTTGAACCTGCAACAGACAACCAGCTGAACAACATGGAGTATCTCAAGTGGTGTGTTCAAGAGTGTAAGTCAAAAGACGTAGAGTTTCCTGTGGGGTAGTTTGGCTAATCTCAGCGAAGCTTTGCGACTCCATCCCGTGATTCCGACGAATGCTCGAGAAGCATCCAAAGACACCGTCCTACCATATGGTGGAGGCGAAGACGGCAACTCGCCTCTTCTCATCAAGAATGGAAGCCTCGTCATGTACAATATTTATGCCATGCACCGAGACGCTCGAATATTCGGACCCGATCCTGAAGAATTCGTACCCGAGAGGTGGAATGGTTTGAGGCCAGGTTGGAATTATCTACCGTTTAACGGCGGGCCACGAATCTGCATTGGTCGTAAGTAATCTGAGGGTGCTAAATAGCTTTGGCATATTCTAACGTGTCAATATAGAAAAGTTTGCCCTCTTGGAAACGTATTACCTCGTGTCAAGAATGGTGCAGACGTTTGAGACGATGAGCGCAGCTGATGATTCGGAATGGATAGAGCTTTATGCTCTTGCCACGACATGCAAAGATGGAGTCAAGGTTGGCTTAACCAGGGCTAATTGACGTCAGTTGAATGCTTCTAGATTAGGCTGGCGTTTGTGGTGTTTTGGATGTAAACAAAGGAGATTGCCCTTGGCACACGTTTGCGATGGGTCTGCAAAGCTCATAATGAATGAACAGCCCAAGTGCCTTGTATTATTTACATGACCAACAGATTGTATACATGCTATTCATCCTCTCGCCCACACCATTCATCCTCGTCATGGAAGTCGTCGTAAACAAAAAAATCTCGACACCAAGTTCAGCTTCAGAAGCAATTGCGCGGAATGAGGCCCGGGGCTACCGTGTCTGTTGGAGCCTTGGCATCTGTTGTAGCATCGGCGTCTCTTGAGGCTTCGGCGGTCACTGAATCCATGATGCTTTGTGAGCCACTGCTCCAAAGCAACCACCATACAACTCGTTGCGGTAACTCTCGAGTGCCATGAGCACGCAGTCCGTCCATTCTTCTCAGACATTACACAAGTCGACATGTCTGGCCATCACCCGACGTCTGAACTGCTCAATCCGGTTGGTAAGATGACTGCATGTACCTACTATACGATAACCCAAGGGTGAAGAGGTTATTGTAAACAATACGGCCTTGTAAAAGGTTGTTAACAGGTAGCATCATGTCATGCTTCCTAAGCATATTTGCTCAACGCAACAATCTACAGTCTCTTCCTGCCGTCATCGTAGAAGAGATGCGGATACTTGTCGTTTTAGCCAACATCTTGGTCAACATTGCAATATTCTGAGTTGAAGCTGGGACTGGAGGCTCAAACACTGACAGATGATGGCGTCAACGTTGGCAACCATGCTTATTTGGGGAGCAAGGGTGGCTATTGCACGATTCCTAATTAGTCGTTGGCGATGGCGAAGTCGAACACGGCTTGAACATTTTTGGCTATGCTGACTTGTCGTATTCCTTTCGGCTTTTCTCCGTCCCAGCAAGCTTGCCGCGGAATATGTACATACGCTCTCATTGATTCAAGGTGCTTCAACAACAGTGAGTGAAGGCTGTCTCATCTATACATGTAGACAGCCTTGAACCCTTTATTATACTGCATCTCGTCCACGGCAACGCGACGGCTGGCCATTCTGGAACTGGCTAGTCTCCATCTGCATGTACGAGCACAGTAAGTTGGTTCATGCCGGCGATTGAGTCATGCCTACACTCGCAGATGGATGCTGTTGTGTCGCTGCCTGCAATACGCCTCGTGAGTGTCCGTTTTGTCGTATCCCACTGTTTAAAGTACATGTACCTCGAGTGCCTTAATATCAAAAGAGATGCATGTACAAACATATAAATCATCATACGACCAGCTGTGTAGATACGACTCGTATAAGCCCTCATATGGATGAAGCCGAGGAAAATTCTCTGCCTCCAGCATCCCCGATCCCAAGATCACCTAACCCAAACAAGCATGTCTAATGCGCCGTTACGGAGCAGGCAGAGCAGCTCATCCAATGGATGCGGCAACTCGAAACTTGTACCAGAACATGAATCACACACAGCGAGTGACGCAGCAAATCGTTGGTGGGGGAGGGGAAAACGGGACTTGTTTTGCTGACCCAGAAAAAAAAAATCAAAGAGGGAGAAAAAAAAAATTAACCATCGGGAGCCGCCGATAAGCATGTGTGAGGCGGATGTGCTGGGTTGGTGATTGCCTCTATATTTTGCTCCTCTTCCCTCTTTTTCTTCTTCTTCCTCCTCTTCCTCTCCCTCTTGGGCATTCTGAGTATCCCGTCTCGCTCCCGTGGTCACCGGCCTCGTTAACATAAAAAATCTGTCCATCTTGGCAATACCTGTTTCCAATTTCTTTCCTTGTTTGATACCCCTCGTCATCTTTCTACAAATAAAAACGAGAAGAAGTAAAAAATACCGTCAAAATGGTTGAGAAGCTCTACGTGACCTACAACGACGTATGATACCCTGGGACGCGACAACAATGATTGTCCTTTGCAGACTGCTAACCCGGATTCCCACCGCAAACAGGTTCACAAGCTGTGCCAGCAGGCGGCCACCAAGATCCTCGACGACTTCAAGCCGCAGCTCATCATCGCCATCGGCGGCGGCGGCTACGTGCCTGCGCGGATCCTGCGCTCGTTCCTCAAGCGCCCCGGCTCCCCCAACATCCCCATCCAGGCCATCGGCCTCTCGCTGTACGAGTCGCTGGGCGACACGCAGGTCGAGGAGATTGGCACAAAGGTCACCCGCACCCAGTGGCTGGACCTCACCGCTCTGGGCGAGATGGCGAACCTGGTCGGCAAGCGAGTCTTGATCGTGGACGAGGTCGACGACACCCGGACGACGCTCGAGTATGCCGTCAAGGAGCTGGAAAAGGACGTGGAGCTTGCCCGCCAGAGGATCGGCCCCGATGCTCCCAAGGCCGAGTTTAGCATCTTTGTTCTCCACGTATGTTCTTCCCCTTCACAGTACTGAGGTTGTTGAGGTAAAAAGCACGATTATTGACTCCTTTCCAGAACAAGAACAAGGACAAAAAGGGCCAGCTGCCTGATGACATGGTCACCAACCGATACCTGGCTGCCGTCACCTGCGGCGATGAGTGGATCAACTATCCCTGGGAGGCCATCGACATTGAGGAGCACGACCGCCTTGCCGCCGTGAAGAAATAGAATCCGCCGTGTCGTCCAAGCCTGCGAATATGTAAAATGAGAAATAGAGCCAAAAAATCATAATAACAAATAACGATACCATTGATATGGCTCCTCTCCTCTCTCTGTTCCAAGTCTGCCCTCTTTGATGTCTATTTTAATGATACAAGGTGTTTTGATTCTATACAAGATGCCGCCCGCTAAAACTCTGACATGAAAAATCTATTCCTGTTTTTTTTTTCCTTTTGTATACACCTCATCTTCAGCCGCCCAACGTTCCCTCTCGCTGGTGTCGCTCCTTGAGCCGCTTCTCCTGCTTCATGAACTCGCGAATGCCGACTGGAACGTTTTGGAAGGCTTCCTCGTCCCATCGATCCTTTGTGAGCTCCCAAGCCGCTTCCGATCGACCGCCATCGGCATCCATGGTACGGCCTCCGGCCTTTAATCGCGCCTTCGCCTCGGCCTTTGTCGCCGACCATTCTTCCAAGTCTTCTCGGTAGCGATCCCACACGCAGTTGACGCACCCGCTCATGCAGCAGTTGTCGGGCTCTTCCGGGCGAGGGGGGATGAGGATGCCGGCAATGTATGTGGATTTCGCCTTCTTCTTGGCTAGGCGGTCGGCTTCTTCCGCAGGGCCGAGGAGACGAGAGCCAAAGACGACGCGCGCTCTTGCTTCGGGAGATGCTTCCGCTAGTGTTTCTTCGGGTGGCAGCATAGGAAAGGTCTTGGAGATTGCGTCCCGAGGCTTCTGAGTTGTGTCCGTGGACGCGGACTCGGGCGCCCTCTTGAGCGATCTAGGAGGCGAATATAGAGTAGGGTTTTCAAAGATGGCTTGGTAGTATGCTCCGAGAGGTGTTCTTTGCGGCCACTGTTCCTCCGAAGCAGCTCCAGTGACACTGGCAAAGCATCGTCGACAGCATCTCCCCTGCGACAAAGCCGCGCCTGGTCGCGCAAGCCCCAGCCTCGATACGACGTTTCTTGACGACATTGATTGTGATTTGTTTCGAATATCTTGAGAGGATTGCGCCGCGGCAGAGGCGATGCGAGGCGATGCGAGGCGATGCGAGGCGATGCGATGCGCAAGGGCGAATTTATAAGAGCCGGCAAGAAACCGGAAGAGAGCAAGGCGATGAGCCGGAATTCGCACTTCGGCTTCGCAGAGCTTTTGTGGGGGGGCAACTCGGACGTCATCGGGCAAACCGGCATTTTTGTTCTAGAGAGCCGCACGTGATGGCTTGTGTGCTAAACGGAGCTTCATTTTCAGTCTTTGAGCCGGTATCCTTTGGTGGAGAGATGTAAAAGATGCGAATCTTTTTACCCAAGTTCATCTCTGTGAATTCATTCATGCAATAACAACTAACAGCGAGTAAAATAGGCAGCTCGCATGACCTGATTATATCCTCGAGTGCTTGGAGCTGCACTGTACCGAAACCAAGCGCTACCGCCTACCGCTTTGGTCCAAGCCCGCCTTGTTTAGCTGCAGCTCTGCTGTGACGCGCTCCGTTCGGCCAAAAACACCAATCCCACATCGCCAAGCTGTTCATACAGGCATCTTCGCATCTTGCATTTTTTTTTTCTCCTTCTCTTCTCTCATTCATTCTTCTCTAGTCCAACAATACGCCCTTTTCTGCTACATGGTTTTACCACTCACCGCCCCCTCTTTACTCAGCAATGGATGGGCCTGCGTCAAAGAGACGCCGGGTCTCACCTCGTAATTCGTCTGTCAACATTGGCAGCAGCGGCAGCAGCGACGCGACTCCAACATCCCCGGAACCTCTAAAAGCCCGAGCCAATCGCCTTGCAAACGCTGCACAGGCAAACGCCGGTGTGGTGCGTCCGCAGCCACAGGCGTTGGATAATACACAATCTGCGCCACCAACAGAGCTACCAAAGGGACCGTCTGCGAGCGACCAAGGCGCACGAGAAGCTGTCGACAAATCTGCCAACGCGACGACTACGGAAGCCAGGGATCCAGTGCAGGAGGAGAAGGAAGCTACGCAGAGCCCTGGCTCATTACCATTGTCAGAACATGCCGACAGCAGCCCGGCTGGGATACCTACCAGATCGCCTTTCAAGCCGAGGCCAAGACCGTTGCCGCCACCGGCGCCCGAAGGAGACGATGAGGCGGATTCATTCCTAGGGAGAAGACAGCGAAGATCGCCCAATAGCGGCCGGCCCATTTTACACCCAGAACCCGAGTTGCCGCCATCTGCCCCCGCCGCCGCCTCTTTCAAACCTCCAAAGGGCATACATAGTAGTCCGTCGCGATGGAGAGACAAACCGAGGACGAAAAAAAAGCTCACCCTTGAAGCCCTCTTCCAGCCACCCCCCCGCGAAACCCGGCAGCAAGGCCGTATTGCCGATGCACAGCTTTCAACCACCTCCAAGAGACAGCGATAGCCATCCACAAGAGGATCCTTTGCACGACAAGGCCCATCCCGCTCGCCAAGTCGGCGTGTTTGATCCGAATAGAGACAAGAAGAAGGAAATAGAGGCTCTCGACGAAGAGATTGCAAAGTTGAAGCAGGATCTGCAGATAGTAAGCAAAGAAAACGACAGAATACGGCTGATGCAGTCTTCTGGCCGTATTCTAAGCTTTGCGGACGAGGAAGAGGTGTTTGACGTGGTGCGGCGCCATCTCATCGACTCCGAGACAAAAGCTCCGCCGCCACCATCACAGCAGCTCTTGAGAGCAGCATTACATCCCACGGCGTTGTTGCCTTTTGGGAGGACGACTCCGGTTGTGGCTACAACAGACGACCAGGTCAGCACTACGGACATCAAATCCCACCATCCCGTACGAATGACGGCAGAAGAAGAGCTGCCATATCTGCAGCTATTCAGCCCGTTTCAAGTCACGTCAACCATGGCTGTCTTGCATGCGGACGGAGACCAGCCCCTGCGGCAGCGGCGCGTCATGACTTTCCGGTCAAAAGACACACCAGGGCTCTTTACATCCAAGGTCGAGATGGTGGTGAATGCCGCCAACTCGAGCATTTTGGAACTCAAAGTACACTCTCTCGAGCCCGCGGCGAGAGCTGAGCTGGGGCCCTTTGTCGCCAAGATATGCGAGGGCGACTGCAACAGAAGCATGCAGCGCAACGTGGGAATACTATCATGGGCAATGGGGGAATGGTACCAGGCTGCAGTGCAAAGAGCGCAATTATGGTCCAAACTGGATCGAGAGCTGGCTTCCAAGGGAGAGTTTTTGCAAGCCGTTGCCGAGGCGCGGAGGAAAAAGCCATTGCGAAGAACAGCTGAGGAGATGGAAGGCGATGGGGGGGAGCAGTCAACATCCGCGCCACCCTTTAAGAAGGCCGAATTGGTTCACTTCATGGGCCAGCAAGCGTTTGAGTTTACCATTCCGTCGACGAAGCGATCGGACCCTACATCGTCAGTTCGGTTGGAGTGGAAGATTGATTTTGACTGGATTGGGGAGGCGCAAAACAAGGTGACTGTCATGATTGGGGTCCCTGGCAAATGTAAGAAGAGCTCCATTATCTTTGTGTTCGCCTTGTCTTTGAAACTATATGCTAACATGTCTATTGCGCAGGGCGCAAAGCTGATCAACGTGGTGTGCTGGGAAAGCTTCCCAAGTTGTTTGAGGACCTTGTAGAGGGGGGGCAGGACCCGTCCCTCGCGGTGAAGACCATTGTGGCATTAGTTGTAGGAGAATAGTCAAGTGTCGGAGCTGTTGAGCGACGTGATACCAGGGGACGTCGAGTTAAAGAGATGATTCAATCCTCCTCAAGATGGATGAGCACTTGACGTGATTCCGCCTCATCAATGGCAAGAGTAGTACGCCTGAAACGTCAAGATGTAAAAAAAAATACGATTGTTTTGATCCCCAGGGTGATATTGCACACGATTATTTTTACATTTTGTTTATCCCCTCGTCCAATTGCGCCACGTACACCACGAATTTAGTCCACGTCAACGCCCAGCTTCCTCAGATCGACCTTGGCACGCTTTCTTTCTCATTTCTCCTATTCTCTTCTTCTTTCCTTTTCTTTTCTGTTCTTTTTTTTTCCCTACCCTTTGTCCTTTTTCGGTTTCAGGCCTTCAAATCCGGGTAATGCTGTGACCGGAACTCCGTCCGAACCCTGTCCCGGCACAGCTCCGGGGCCGTGCCCCGTTCGCCTAAAAGGGAAATGGTTCCTAATCTGGTGCCG
>MDJU01000669.1:0-17081 GCA_001721665.1 Trichoderma pleuroti
CGCACTACTCAATTGCCTGTGCTATAAACCGCCATAGCTTCAAGTTTTGCGCGTCGCTGGGCCGGCAATCGCCATGCTGGCACTCCTTGACACGACCGACCAGACCAGACCAGACCAGTGACCGGCTCCGGCGCGTCATCAACATCATCAGCCCGTTTGCCAAAATGACGATCCCCGCCGAATAGGAATAGGGATGGCACGCCCCGGCAAATGACTAAGATTGCTGCGATGCGATGCGATACGATACCAGCACTCTCACTCCTTTCTCTCCTTATCTCTCTCTCTCTCTCTCTGTGTCAAAGCTGCAATCATATCCGGTGCGGAGCTGCCCGCGAGAGTAATATCAACCACCCCGTGCAAAGTACCAGGTTTGCTAGACAAAGGAGCAAAATACCTGATAAGCTCCTCCCCCTCAACTTGTGCCGTTCACAGCTCCAGAGCCTCCCGTCGTCTTGATGCAATGCTCCGGCCCCGTTGCGCACACTCTCTCTCTCTCTCTCTCTCTCTCTCTCTCTCTTCCTCTCACACACCCCTACTTGTATGTACCATGGATGTTTTGCCTCTTCGCATCGCTACGAGATGGCCACCCGTAGAAGCTGAGAGAAGGAATCCGCCAAAGTTGCTATAATTACCGCCAATGTTATTAAACACACAAAGTGCAGCTATCACTCCGGACGGAGGCGTGACGAGGTGTCAGGTGATGGGTGCCTCCTACGCCATGGACACGCACCTCTTCGTCTTCCCCCCCCCCCCCCCCGAGAACGCAGTTCGCGTTGTTTTTTTGATAATTAGATCGGATTGGTCCCATCGAGCGCCAAGTTGCCCCAACCAAAAAGTCGTACTGTATAGTAGAGCAAAGTCTAGATAATGCAAGGGACGGTGACGCTGCCGCGGGATCGCCACTGGGATTCCGGGGAAAGCCTCTCATACTACATGTAGACAAAAACACAGCAACGCAACACACCGCAACCCCTCACCTCCATCAATCGTTGGACATCGCCATCGTCATTCACTCACATCCAGAGGACAAAAAAAAAAGACTCTCGCCGCTCCGTATGTACTTGCACATAACAATTTCCCGCCGGTATCGCAACACACGCCCCCCCCCTTTGTCCTGATAAGCTCCGATGGGAACCAAAAACAGCCTCGTTGCTTATCGCGCTGCATGTGGCTGCTTGTGTGCCTGTTTTTCTCTTTTCCCCTGCAAACAAAATGGGGTTCAAAACGTCAGCGCGCCAAGTAAACATTTTTGGAACGGATAGCAGTGATTTGTCTCTCTTTTTTTTTCTTCTTGCGTTCTCGTAACAGCACGTCTGGCGTTTGCATGTGAAACAACTCTGTCTTTTCGCGGCATGAATCAAAGCACCTCATAGTGGAGCATCAACGCAACACTGACTGGCACAGCACATAAAGTATAAGCAGGTACTAATGCAAGAGATGGATGCGGTGCCAGCAGCAAGTTGCTATTTATATTCAATGATCAATTGCATTGGTGGTTTTGGTCTAGTATAATGTCAACATGCTATACCTCTCCACCTCTACTTGAGCAGATATACCCGGTACTCTGCCAACTTCCACGCCTCCTCCCCTCCCTCAGCCTGCACCCTTTTCAGAACCGCATGTCCTGCCCATGCAACGGTGCTCGAGTTGCCGTCCTTGGTCTTGTACGCCACGTCGCCGTGCAGCATCAGCTCAGACTCCTTGCTGTCTTGGTTGTCGTTGAACCGCCCCGGGAACACTTTGGTGACTGTGTGTTTTCGCTCTGCCACGACGGACCACATTCCCTCGCGCATTGTGCGGAGCGCTATTGTGCTTGGTTAGTAGACGTGATTGCATCAAGTAGAGAACACGGAGCATATCTCAATACAAGCCCTCATGCAAATTCAAGGCAGTATTGTTCATCCGCTCTCGCTTGATGTAAATACCCGACAACTTATAAGAAGCATCCGAAAGCGTGAGAAGCTCTCATTCTCATTCTCACTCCCATCACTCTTAAAGAAGAAGCACGGAACACCCCAAAAAAAACCCTCACCTTCTTGTCCATTCGCCTTACCAGGCCCGATAGTGACACGCGCATCCTTGGTGAATTGATTAACCCACCGCTCGTTCGCCTCCGGCTTATCGGATATTTTGTAAAAGTTGGTGAGAAAAGTCCGGATCTCGGCGTCGGGAAGCCCATCGGGAACCGGATACAGAGGAGTGTAACCCGCATCAGCAGAGCCAGCCATTTTGCTTTGCTTCTAGGGCGGTAATCCAGCCAGAATAGAGATGAAAGCGGTAGGGATGTAGGAGGCAGGACAGAGAGAAACAATGAGTGTTTAAAAGCTCAACTGTCGCTTCTCTCGCCTACTTCTCCAAGCTGGCGTTGGTAATCAAGCCTTGAGTTAATCGATCCCGGCCTCCAATCAGAACCCCGCCTCCGGTCGGCTGCCGTCCCCGTATGGCGGCAAGTTCCTCAACGTTCGGATACGTTCCGCCGACCGAACCTGCGATTCATGTTTGCGCTTCGTTTCTCGCTCCAGTCATTATATATTCAAAGCACCGGCACGGGCGCGGCCCGTCAATTTAACTGCGATGTAAACAAACATCAGATACGCCGTCATCGTATATAGGTCTTTGGTGAAGCCGGGAGGGGAAAAAACACCCGTCAATCTTGTTGAAGCCTTATGAAAGCCAAAAAAAACACGTAGCCGCCATATCTCCGATATTTCGGAGCAAGTATATCGGCGAAGAGTTGCCTACCTTATATTCCGTCCCAGTACCCGTATGCCGAGGCCTCCTAACTCCATGCTTCGCATTATTAACACAAGACAATCAAAACACACAACATGCATGAAATAGGAAAGCCTACTTCTTAACCCCCCGCGCGCTAATCTCTCCCTTCTCGCCGATATTGAGAAGCTTACGACAGTCGGGACAGTACCATTTCGTCGTTCGTGCAGGGATATCCGAAAGGCCGACACATTCGAGATGGAACCATTCCTGCTTGCAATTCTGCTTGCCTTGTCAGCAGCCGTGGTTTCTCAGACAGCATCTCCACGGACATGGTTGCCAATCCAGCAAGACGACCAAACTTACATCGACGTTATCACACTGAATCATGGTCCCAAAGCTCACCCTGTTGCAGAGGCAATACCGTGGCTCATCAGGGTCAATGGGATTACCCTCATCGTCCACCTCCACCATCTCCTCCGTCACTTGACCCTTGTCTCTCTTAGTCGCGCGAGCCTTCCTCTTGGGTGCCGCTTTCCGCTTGCCAACGGCGCTGTTACCGCCGCTGCTAGTCGTACTGACAACACCGGGGGCCGGGCGTTTGGTGCGTTTTCCCGGCTGCTTAACTTCGGGAACCGGTGTGTTGCGCGCCGTACTGGCACGGCGAGATCGATCCACGGCCAGTGACGGCTGTGGCTCCTGGCTCGCGGCCTTACCTCGCGAGCCGGGTCGGCGAGAAGGGAGCGACTCTGGAGCAGGCGTTAACCGGGGCGTGCCGCTGCGTGACGTCGGCTCAGGCGCCGCTGATTGAGGTGACGTGGACGCAGATAGCTGCTGCTGCTGTTGCTGTTGCTGTTGCTGTTGCTGTGATCGCTTCGCCGCCTCTCCCCGCGTTTCGCGCTTACTAGCCTCTCGCCCGGGCAGCTCTCTAATCGTCGGCGGAGGGATAGGTGTGGTGGACATCCTCGGCTCGGTCTTGGGAAGAGGGACAGGGGTTTCGAATGGAGCCTTGCCAGGCGCGGGAGTAGAGACGGTGACGGTGCCATTGCTCGCATTGGCCGAAATGGTAGAGCCTGGCGCTGGAGACGTCGCTGACCTAGTGGTGACGGAGGACTGTGGAGGAATGGGGATCGGCACGGGAGTCTCCGACTGGGGAACAGCACTGGCTACCCCAGACGTCGTGGCGGCCTGTGGTGCAGAGTTGTCGGAGGAGACCGAGCTGCCCTGTGCAATCAGACCGGGCACTGGCGGTGGGACGGGTGTCTCAGTCTTGGTGCGCTTTAACTGAGGCCGTGACGATGGCAATGCTTCACCGCCTTCTGCTGGTGCCGCCGCTGCGGCCTCGCCATTGGTCTCGTCTTCGGCCTCTCTCTTTCGCTTAGATCTAGAATTAGTCCGCGGCTTGGGTTGCGGCCCAGGGCTCTTTGCGTTCTCGGGCGTCATGCTGGACGTCGTGCTGCTGCCCAGAAATAGCTTTGCCGCCTGCTGCATCTTGCGAGCAGATTCCTCGGCTTCTTCGGCGGCCAGTTTCGCGAGCTGCTCTCTCTTGAGCTTTTTGGCCTCGTTGAGCTTCATGCCCCGGTTGCTGGTCGGTACTTCGGTGGCAGCCAGGGAGTCGACGCTGATGGCACCAGCAGGCATCTGTCGAGTGCCGGATTCGTTGTCAATGATGGGCGTCGGCACCGTGGCCTCAAACACGCGGCCCTCCTCCTCTGCCTTCTTCTTGGCCTCTCTGTAAGCATCTGGTCCACGACACAAGGCCTTCAGTTCCCTAGCAATCATAGTCTCGCTAGGTGTCCACGTTGCATTCTTCTTCATCCGTTTCCTCAGTTTGGCCAGCTCGTATTGGGTCAACTGCAGCCACGGCGCATCAGGGCTGCCAATGACGGCGTTCTCGGGGGGAGGATTAAGCAGCGCAGCCGCATTTGCAGCAGCCGCCGCGCTCAAGGCAGGCGTGGCATATTGCCCTCGTGAAGAGCGGCCACTAGATTTCTGGCTCTTGTGGCTGACTAGTTTGATCCGAGGCGTGGGAACTTGTATCCTGCGGTTTGTAGCTGGCGGCTCGGACTCCTCATCAGAGCTGATGTCGCTGTCGTCGCTAAAGGTGTCGTATTCGATTTCGTAGGGGGCGAGAACCTCGCCGGGAACCGTGATCCGAGGGACTCGGGACCGCCGCACTTTCTGCCCGTCTTCTCCCGTGGCTCTGACCGTGAGCTTCGCTCTCGTCATCTGGGGAGACCTGGGCTCGACAAGAGCCTGCTCTTCCGTTGGGTAGTTTTGCATCATTGTCCTGAGCTTGGAGAGCAGCGCCGTCGCCTTGTTGTAGTGGCGGTTGACATTGTCTGCCATCCTGACTGCCTCTGCGTGGGAAAAGATGCGCGCATCCAGCGCTTGCCTCAAGTGCTCCGAGATGTCGGCGCGCAGCTGCACCGGCGATGGGCGCTCATGGGCCGGCAAGCCCGGCAGCCGGCCCCATACCGTCGTCAAGTCGTCGACCTTGTGTGAAGCATCCGCATATCTCTGGTCCAGCTGGCCCACGAGCGTGAGGGAGCGCATCATGTCGGCGGGCAGGTATTCTGTAAAGTCGAGGAAGTCGGTCACTGTCGTCTGCGCATCGGGATCGGCGCGTGCCGTGAGGACGCTGCTCACCGGGCCCATGGAAGAGCCCTCGGCGATCTCAAAGGTGGCGGTCTTGGTCTTTGGAGAAACAACCTCCTCATGATCCATGGCGGCTGGGACGTCTGCGGACTCGGCTGAGGTGGCCATGTTTGGCAGCGCAATCTACGTACAGCACCTGCAGACTCGAATCGTGGCCGCGCACTAGAGATGTTCACTGCCACTGCTCCGTAGACGCTGGTCAAATCAAGGGCTGTCGGATACTGAATATTCGCCCTCGATGGTGTCCATTTGGGAGATGCCGAATGTCGTCGCGATCCGGTAAATCTGATTGTTGGCGTGACTTGGACAACCGCGTTGCGATGGCTAGCTTCCTTGGGGAACTCCAACCCGGTCCGTCAGGGAGGGAAAGAGGACCGTGCGCCGCAAGGTAGTCTTGGTGCAACCGCACCCCAGGCTGAGTCATCACGGCTGCTGTAAATCGGACGGGACCTGGGCTTTTCAGCTCCGGACAATTTGGTTCAGCTGAAGCAACATCACACAAAGGCACAGAAAAATGTCTCGTTGGGATATTTGCGACGTTATGCTGGTGTTACACGTCATGTTACAACCGTTACATTTGACGGGGCAGTTCCTCCTCTTTTTTTTTTCCCACATGCACCAAACTGAAGGCCGTTTCAGTGGTTTGTTTGGCAATCCGCCTCACAGGAATTACATCCGATATGCCTGCCTACCTAGGTATCCAGCAAACATGAACCTTGCATGTCTACCTAGGCAGCCCAGGGCGGTAATATAATTAATTGCTGACACGGCAATCTGGATGAGATCCTAGCCTGTGAGATTACCCTTATTTCATTGATCTCATTTCTTAATCTATATTACTCCATTTCTCAGGGGTACCTAACCCGGCAAGCAATCGTTCCCTGCCTACTCCCTATACACAAAAGCAAACACCATGTCTATATTGCGATTCGTACCATACTATGCTCTGCTCCCCAGTGGGTTCAAAAGCTCTCTATCGTTTCATCATGACAGGATACAATGTCTCAAGCACATGCATCCTCCAGGGTATTTCCGGTGGCTCACAAATCCCAATCTGCCTCTGTGTCCCGCATCAGCTTAGCCCCCGCAATTTCTTCCGACTCCTCCACGAGATAGGTGGAATCTGGTCCAATAAGGGTCAATGAGCCGTATAGAACCAGGCGTCTACATTTGCTGTTGTGATTGTCAAGTCAGCCCTGGTGTCTCCGTGGCGGCAACCGCCTTGTTGGCGCACGGGGAAGCAATCTTACAGGAAGCCAATGACGATCAAGTTTCCCCAAACCTCGAGCTCTACCCCCTCAAGGGTACCTTCTACTCTCAGCTTTCCATATCCTATGATCTTGTCGCTATGTTGAGCCTGCATTAGCAACAGTGTGGACGTGTGTGACGGCGTTTTACGGCGACTCACCTCGAGCCTAGGTAGCCGTTGATCAAGATGTTGCCGTACGCTTTGATCTGTCCCCTTTTTTCCCCCAAAGACCACGAGTCAGCATTGTTCTCGATCCTGGCCTCCCCCTTCTCTATTAACCCCCCTTTTCGATGAATCGGTCAACTTACTGGCAACTCAGCTCCCCGTTTGTGGTGATGTTGCCATAGGCATCGATGGGGCCTCTGACGGAGATGCTCCCCTGGAAGTTGATGCCACGGCCGGATTGCACGGAGCCGGCTACCTCGAGCGGGCCTTGGACATTGATCTCGTCTTCACTCTTGATGCTCTTGGACTTCTTGACGTTTCTTGACGCCGCATATGCTGACGTCGATCCAGAAGCATAGTGCTCTGACATGGCCGGAGGAATGGGAGAGACAGAGAGCGCTGGCGTTTGTCCAATTCGGTAATGGAAAGCCCCAACAGTATTCGAACGGGAAGAATACTACTAGTTGGTTAACTTTAGGGTATCGGCTTATTAGTGCTCACGCCCCTTGTCTGGCGATAGCCGAGAGAACCTGTCAATGATGAGCGTCTTTGACATTTTTCCAAAAAGGCCAGGGCGAGGGGCATCTTATACACATAAGTCAAATAGCGTGTAACGAGGTCTTGGGGGGTGGTCAAGGGCTGGCTTCTCCCGTACTCTGCAATGCGAAGCGCCGCGGTAACAAGAGGAGGAAGGGGGAGAGAAGAAAGAAGGGGAAAAAAAGGAAAGCACCCCGGAATCAGCTTCGTGGGAAGGGGTCAGTCAGAAGATGCAGATGCAAGACGAGTTTGGTGATGAGTCTCCGCCGTCGCCTGATTGCACCCCTGCCAGCAACAGTCATGTTCTGTTCAGCTCACCGTTTTCCCCGACAAAGAGCTGAACAGGCCCGAGGGACGATTCCTGCCTTGTTTGCCCTTTGCCGCGTTGTCGTCTCGTCCTATCTCTCCGCCTTACGGCTCCCTTGTCATGAGAGAGAAGGCCGGATGCGGTAGGCTGTGTGACTGGGCGACTGACCGGCTCTGCCCACCCCCCGTTTCGGTTCGGCTGTCTCGACGACAGGCAGCGTGGTAATATTGATAATATTGGCCCGGACGGGGCGGTTGACACGGCAGAGCAATTATTGGAATCCTCACTCCGCACGAGGGGGTGGCCAAGGCAGAAGAGGAGCCGACGACGGTGGAGAAGAAACGAAGGAATCAAGGCCTGCTGCTCTGCTTTTGGTGTAAGTGCTGGTAGCTGGTGCTGCGGAGATGGAAAAACCGCCCAGCTCAAACGTGGTATCCCGGTTTGTCTTTTTTTTCTACATCCTTGGGCCAAGAGCCTCACCTGGTTTTTTTTTTGGTTTTTTTTGGTTTTTGTTTTTATGGAGCCGGGGTTTCTTACGGGTATCCGGCGTAATGTCTCTCTCCTCTCTTCTCTTGGTACTTTTTTTTCTCTCTTTGTCTTGTTTCCCCCCCATCTTGAACTAACACCGATTGAAAACCCCTCAGTAAGTTTTAGTTGTTTGGTGAAATCCCCCCCCTCTCTTAGAAACAGTAGGTTAAAAAAAGACGAGAGAGAACCGCTTTGGTGCAGCGGGCCCCCTTGTTCAGATCCCCGACGGGTAAAAATAAAAAAACAAACAAACAAGAACAGACAAATCAAGCTGTAATGCTTAGCAATGTCCCCGAGCAAGAAAAAAAAAGAGGCACAAGACCGGCGTTGTCTCATCGAGATGCCAACCCTCGAACAAGGAAAAAAAAAACTACTAGCGGCTGCTACACAAAGCATGGCAAACTCACATGGCAGCCCCCCCAGCCAAGACACCAAAAAGACCCGAAGTTGAGGTTCTCGTTGATTACGGCGTCTTTGGGTATCACCATGTTGGAAGCCCCCCCCTGTTCAGGATCCAGCCCGTTGAACCAAGAACCTACTTGTCGGGTTTGGCCTCTTTCTCTTTTTTTCTCGCACGTGTCCCGGCATATGCACGAGCCCCATGCCAGCAAAAACGAGCTGCAGCCAACCCCCATGCAAGCTGCTTCCGTCCTAGTTTTTTCAGCTCTGAGCCCAATATAGAACGCGCGCCCCCAGTACGTGAGGCCCTGGCTTGGGGGCCGTTTTTTTCTTCTTTTTCTTTTTTATTGTATTGTATTGATTGCATTGCATTTGCATTTGCATGGTACATACGGTTAGGTGTAGGCGGACTTTTGTGGTAAATTGTCATGGGCACTTGCCTTGCCTTTGAATGACCAGTCACTCTCACACCCTCTTTTTGCTTCTCGGAATCTCATGCGCTGCAAGCCTCGATGCTACCATCATTCACCGGGTCTGGGCGACCTTGTGCGCTCTGCGTGACCCGTGGCCCGGGGCAGATTGAGTTGTGATAGCCGAAGGGGGACTCCGCTGCCTCGTGTTGGGCATCTCGATTCCGGGCTGAAAAAAAGCCCATGTAATCGGCACGCTGCCATCTGAACGTGTTGCTCGAAACATTATACTCTAAGGGGCGTTAGTTTGCCCATCCACACCCACAAGGCTTCCAGATGGGTCAACGAGGGCGAAAGAGTAAAAAAGTGTTGCCAAATTGCATTCGTATATTCGTATACACGTCAAACTCGTGCTCATACACCGCACGTGCCCCCTATACAATAGCGTCACTCACCGTTGGCGTTTTAGTCATCCATATCCAATATGACGAGCTGAATGATTCCATCGCACAAGCATGATCAAACAGGGGCAAGATTGACCTCTCATTGAAATTGGTTTCTCTTCTTCTTGTCGGGTTTTCGTCACTCTCCGTCATCCCCATGCTCGCTGCCCCCCCGTGCTAAACAAGAAGGTAGCTGCCTGTGAGGATTTCTTTTTTCTTATGCTAAGCCCAAGCATTCCGTATACACCACAAACTACCCTGAACCCATACACAAAAAAAAGGCAAAATAATGAAACAAGGAAAAAGAAAAACAAATGTAGCCAAGCCAATAGCGAGTTTCATCTATTTCCCCCCTCCCCCAGAGAGAGAGAGAGAGAGAAAGAAAGAAAGCAAATGGCCAAAAAAAACAGAACCCTCCCGAACCCATTCAAAGATCCGAAATGAGGCACTAGAATACACAGTTTTAAATAAACAAAAATAAGCAAGAGAGCAAAAAGCAAAAAAAAGACGTAGACAGTGCTGCCTGTCTCCAGTCACATCCAATATGCCCTCCCGAAACCTCATACATGGCGCCGTCGTCATAAACGCTCCTCACACGCTTCAGTCACGCCCCACGAGTCCCAGCCCCAGGCCCGTGCATAGAGCTGCAAACACCCACACAGCTGCGTATGCCGCAGCCCCGGCAGGCTCAACACCAGGGATCGTCATGGCGCAGGCGAGATACGTGTTGACGCCCGTGACCAGCAGAGTCACTGCGGTGCGGCCAATGGCCACCTTGGCCTTTGTGGTGTAGCCCAAAAAGTTCCACCACATGGTCTCTCTCAGACTGGCCTCGACAGGGTTGAAGTTGGTGACGCGCTCGTCCTCCTTGGTCTTGCCCGTGGTGGCAAACGGCGGGAAGATGAAGGTGCTGGCGGCGGCGCCAAACAGCAGCGTCACGGGCAGCACAGTGGCGTAAGAGGCCGCGTACGCCGGCTCAAGGTTGGGCAGGCCGTTGAAGTGGAGGACGAAGATCTGAGGCAGCAGATATCGCAGCGACAAAACTAAAACGACGGTGTATATGCTCGTCGACAGGGCCGCGGTGAGCAGCTGGAGAGGCAGGCCAATGAGCTCGCGGTTGGGCAGCTTCGAAGATGGCTTGTGGACGGCCGAAAAGGGCCGCAGGAGAGAAAAGGGAACCGACGCAGAGACGACGTCAACGGCCAGGGCAGCAATGGCCGTTCTCGGGCTGAGGTTGTAAAAAGCGAACAGGAGATACATCTAGAAATGGTAAAAAAGTCAGCTCCATCCGCCACACGTCTCCACCGCGTGGCAGCAGAGGAGAAGAGAGGGAAAAAAAGCTTTTCGTGTACATACCGCCGGTCCGTGGGACAAGAAATCCATCATGGCGACATCCAGTCCATCCAGCCCGCTGAACCAGCTCAGCGCCAGCTCAAATCTACGCCGTCTCGTTAGCAGAGATGCCGAAAACCCCCATTCTCGTCGCCAAAAAAAGCCACTCACATCCTCCAGCCAGCAAGGATGCCGATGTCCTGTTGCGTCTCCTGGCTCCGGCTCACACTTGCCAGCTCCCCCTTGGTCAGCTCGGCCACCACGCTGTATCCGAGACTCGCCGTAGCGAAGCTGATGGCCGCCACGAGCGGGAACTGCACCAGCGTGGGGATCCTGGCCGAGGGCGCTGCCTCTGCCTCTGCCTCTGCCGAAGCTGCAGCTGCAGCTCCTCCATCCTTTGCGGGAGTGCTGGCGCCCGTCACATCACCGCCATCGCGGCGCTTGGGCGTTGTCTTGACAGCCTTGTCCCTTGACCGGTCTGGCGTCGCCACCTTGTCCACGACATCCGCACCCGCCTCCGCAGCCCCCCCGCGCAGCCTCGCTTCTCTGCGCTCGCCGCAATGTCGGCATCGTGGCTTTTCTTGTGTGTGTGTGTGTGTGTTTTGTTTTGAGCTGGTGCTCAAGCGAACCCAAGTCCGCAGAGGTGGTCGTTGGACGTGCGTGTCTCGGAATGCGCGTCTCCCACGAGGTCGACACGACTGGATGAGTAAGCAGCCGAGTCCAATTGTCGCAGCTGCACTGAGGCTGTCACGAGCTTTTCCGCGTCAATGCGAGATTGATCAATCGATTGTGTTTGTTGAGGGTTTGATTCCCGCTTCGGGGAAGCTTGCCCGCGCCGGATAGCTGTGGAGCAACGTGACGTTTAGGTCGCTGGGGAAACAACGCCTGCCAGGTCCCCGCTCTTTCTCGATGGAGCTCAATCTCAGCTAAAGCTCAATTTCTTTCTCTCTAGGGTCTGCACCAAATTTTTTTCTTTCCACATCTCTCATCTCTCTTCGCCATGAAAATCGAGGATATCCAATTCTTGCCGTGGCCACTGCTGGACTCGCTGCGTTACAGTCACCGATTCGCTCGTGTTTGTGGGCTAGATTTGATTCGTCAGTTGGCAGTCTTCAAAAATGCATAACCATTATCATTATCACTGTGCACGTGTGCTTTCTCTATCATGGCATGGGCTTCTAGTGATGGTGTGAAATGTTTTGTTATTTCTTCCTTCTTTCAAAGATCAATGCTTTATTCAGAATTTATTCGGGCGTACGCTCGACGCCTCGTCGAACCCTCACTTTAACCTCGTGGAGAAGCAATCTCGTCTCAGACCATGATCAGTCCAGACGGGCCCTCCACTCTTCGGTGCTGAAGATTCGACAGCGGAGCAGAACCACCTCCAATACAGTTGCTTCGAGTATATCGTTGTACAAAAGAGACACCGCGCCGATTTCCCTTCCCAAGTTGGTGATATCCATAATTCATTCCAGAGCAATCCGACTCCAGGGGCCACATTATAAAAAAACAAGAAGAATAGCGTCACGATTCGAGTTCCCAAGAGACAAGTTGCTCCGTCCCATACCCAATACATTTACTCCTCCATACGGCCAAAAACTCCGTCGTCATCTTCGTCACTGCGAGCGCGGGATCGCATGTCGAAATCGTCTTCGCTATCCTCCATCTTGACATCCTCACTTCCGCGACGCATCTCGCCGCGGGTGAAGCTTTCGGGCTGCCTGCTGGGGTAGCTGTTGATGAAGCCAGCGCTGGCAAAGGAGGCGGCTTGATCTAGGAATTGAGCTGGAACGGGTGGTACAGGCGGTGCGTCCTCGACATGTGTTACAACGGGTCGTGAGCCACTGTTGCTTCCAAAGCTGCAGCTCAACAACTCGACAGCCGCAGCCAGGTCGTGATCGTCCTCGGCGTTGGCGTTGATGCCGGAGGACGATGGCCGCACGTCAATGCTACCGCTGCGGCCATGGTCGAACCCGTGGGCGTTGGGAATGCTACCAAAGAGGAGGGGGTTCGACGGCTGCGGAGATTGAAAGCTTCGAGAAAACACGCTGCCCATGCTGTAACGCTTGTCGCGATATGCAGAGGTGTCAAATGCATGTCCGTCCTCGGTAATCGGGGGTGGGGTAGTGTCAGCGGAACTCTGACCATCTGCTTGCTCCGAGTAGCCAGAGGCGGTGGGCGACGAGGCCGTTTCTGCTCGCTCGCAAAGTCCCTGGCAGAGTCCGGAGGGGTGACTGATCTCTCCGTTGGGGTTGCCGTTCATGGCCACCAGGACAGACGCCGCCTCAAGCAGCTGCACTTGCTGGTGCTTGGAGATGAGCAGCTTGGAGGTGAAGGACCACTCAGGAGTGTGCTCCCATCTAGCCAAAACGAGTCAACAAATGAAACTCAAATCACGCATGTCATTTGCCAGTGTAAAGAGTGACAGAGGGGGGGGGGAAGGAGAAGGAGAAGGAGAGGGAGAGGGAGAGAAGCCGAGGACCAGAGGTAGGATGAGGCATGCACCCAAACCTAGGCAAGTGCAGACATCACAGGTACAAGAGGGGAGGGAGACCAACAGATGCTTCGTCAGACAGCTGCTGTGCTTGTAGCCCTTGCCGCACGTTTCGCAGCGGACCTCTACTCGGCTGCTCTTCTTGCCATCCTTGGTCAGAGGCTGTCCGTCGCTGGCTCGCCTTATACGGGCCTGGTCGAGGTGGGCCGCCGCCTCGTCGGCCGAAAGCTCGTTCGCATCGTCGTCGATGGCGCTGTCCTGGACTTCTCGCTTGGCCTCGAGCAGCGACTTGTTGGGCAGGCTGGCGGGTGGTGAGGGCAGGCCGTCCATGAGGCCGGCCCGGACGGCGGACTGCTTGGACATTGTGTTTGTGTTCCGCCTCCCCCCGCTCGCAATCGGAATGGCACCGCTCTGCTCGCTCTCTCGAATGGCGGCCGCGAGAGCAGCGACGTTGGCGCCGGGCGTGGTGACGGACTTTCGGCGGGTGATTCGGTGTGTGGGATTGAGGGCGCCGGCGAGGAGGGAGTGCGAGTGCGAGTTGGTTCGGGCGTGGGATTGACGGCCGGTCAGGGCCGAGGATGCGGAGGTCGACATGGGAGAACGCTGGTGCGTCAATGGCCTCGTAGAAGGCTGCATCTCCTGCGGGTGGACAAAGATGTCAGCAAAAAAAGAACCGGAGCCTCACGAGCGCAGGAGCAAGCCGCATCGGCAACTCCCAGACGACGGCAGCAGGTCATACTTTGGAGGAGGCCATTGCCAGGCGGGCTTGAATTGCTCGGGATTGCGAGACGACACACGCTGGGGCCGTCGCACGCTCGGGGGATGAAGTGGCAACGCTTTCGATCACAGACGATGTCCAGCACAAGAAGGTTGTTCGGCTCGACCAGATGCTATGCTTGTGTATGTCCAACTCAGCGCGGGTAGGTGTTGTGAGGGAGAAAAAAAATCAGGCCAAAAAAAAAAAGCCAGGATCTCTTCGCAAGTAGTGGTGAGAACGAGAAATAATTATTTTGGGAGGAACAATCCGGCGCCAGGCAAGGGAGTGTGTGTGAGTGTGTGTAGATGCGGCACGGCGGGGGCGCGTGTATTAGCATGAGCACCCGGGCGGTCTTTGGGTACGGAGGAGGCGTCTGGGACCTTGTACGGAGTACATGGGGAGGGACGATACGGAGTAGGGACTGGTACTGCGTCCCGCATTGGGGCCTGTGAAGGCTGCGCAGGCCCCAAGTACCTGCTAACCAAGGATACCCGGATGCGCTGTACCGAGGACCGGGCCGTGGGCTGGATTGCAGGTAGGCGTACAAGCAGAATGGTATGTTGTGGCAGACGCAGATGGAGCCGCGACGGAGCACAAAGAGACAAAAGACAAAGGCGCTCCTCTCTCTCTCTCTTCTCGTCTCGTCGAGATTGGAGAATGAATCTGGAAATTGCGTCAAAGCCCAGAAACAGGGCACGGAACACCCTCCGTGCGCTGCGTACCTGCTCCCACTCGTACCTGGGCCGCACTTCGGTACCTGGTACCCCGTGCTGGCGCTGGGCCTCCGTACTCCGTGCAGGAATCAGGAGACCGGCCGCAGACCACCAGCAGCCAAACGGCAGGGTTTCCATCTGGTTTGCCTCAAGCAAGGCCGTTAGTGAGCACGAAACAAACGTTCAGCCCGTGGGGCGCAGCGTCGATGGCTGGTGAGAGCCGGCCAAGTGCAGCGAGAGCCACAGAGGCATTGGGCCGGCCTTCCAGCGGCTTCCACAGGGCCCCATCAGGGCTCTCCATTTTATCTTGCCAGTCGCAGTCGCGCGCGCCCGACGGTGGGGTGTAGCCAAGTCTGACTGGGCCATTGGCCCGCTGACCCGGGTTGATCACCAGGTCGAATGGAGAGGCCGTAAAGGGGGATGCTGGAGGCATGCGAAGGAGCAATTGGAGGGCCACAAAGAGGTGCCGGGGGGCGTGTGGCGAGAGAGGCCCCCCAGCCAGCGCCTTGTTGCTGGGCACACTGTATGTACAGCACTCGCACGCTAAAAAAGGGTCAACTTGGCTCTACAGTGCCAATATCCGTTGATCAATGTCGATTGAGTCTTGTCCCTTTGGGGACAGTACAGTACAGTACAGTACAGTACAGTACGGTGATGAATGCGAATGCAGAGACGGAGGGTGCTGCGGTGGAAATTATTACTGTAGATTACATAGATTGATCCAATCAATTCCATCAACTGTGTCTGGCTCGACTTACCACGGCACTGGGTACAGGTACCTATGGTACTTGTCCCCTGGAAGCCCATCTAGGTATGTTCTAATCATTGGCAGCCCAGGATATCGGACGGCTACAGGACAGTGGCACCAAGGTACCTGTACCGGCAAGGGAGCGCTGGCACTAAAAAAAAGGGCACGACCTCCCTACCGGCCAGCTCAGCAGCATGGGGGACCGACCAGGTGGGCTGTTTGGGCTTACAGTATCCGTACTGGCACTGATACGTCTGGGTCTGGTCCTACTAAGACAAGGTGCCAGGCAACGTGTCTCCCCGTCATGTCAAGCCCTATCAAGGAACATGGAAGACGGCCTCTAATGCTCCGGGAAAGGGATGAGGGCTGCCTCCTAATCGGGGCCGTGGTTGAGCGGGCAAAAGAGTTGGGAGGGGGACATTCATAGGTATCAATTCAAGTACCATGGAAGTACCTAGTAATTAGTAGTGCTGTACTGTGCAGGATAGAATCAATCAAGCAGTCAATCAATCCAGTACCAGAATTCGATGGGCTGCTGCTACCTAGTGCCAACTTTTCTGATACAAACAATGGATGGAATCAGACGAAACGTGCTGTTTTATGCCCACTTCAACTTCGAAGTCTCCTTACTCATCCATCCAGTACAGTTCTTGGTACGACCCCGTCCGCCTCACATGACGAGCGCCAGGCGTTTCTCGCACGGAGGCACCTGATTCAGGTCGTGGAGGGGGAGTGGCTGACGGAGGAACGAAGGCTGAAATGAAGGTCGATGGATTCGACCTAGTACCTTGGGTATAGTATTGCAGAGTACTCGTATGTACCTTATTAGTTCTTCGGGTATGTGAGAGCAGCATCCCGGCCTACAGTAGCGTTGCTGAGGAGCCATGGAAGTTACCACCATCAATGCGCTCCGCAGCCCAGCGCAATCATCAATGGTATTGCCATGTACACTTGATGTGCTCCGTTCTGACTGTACATGCGAGCGAGTAATACTCGTATTACCTACATGTGCTCTGTAGCCCGGCCGATTGGCGAAAAAAAGCATGGTAATGAATTGCATTGGTCGGGGTGAGCTTACAGCAGTAGAGACACGCAAGTATGGAATCAATTGCCCGCAGATGCATACATACACGCACACACGCACGCACAGATGGACAAGAGAAAAAAGAAGAGAAAAAAAAAAGGAGGGGGATTTCAGCTGAAAAAGACGAGACCGAATTGAAATTGCTAGTACGGAGTACATAACTACTGACTTGACCTGGCCGTTCAGCTCTCGCTTCGGCATCAGCAAGGTTCATGGATCTTTGCCGCTGGGCTTGATAAGAGCCCCAGCCCTACCTCCACGATACCGGAGCTTGCTATGACTATCATCGACCGTGGCTGCCCGCAAACTGAATCGCTCATCGTGGTTCCAATGCTGCATCGGACTCGATTCTCGCCAGACCGAAGTGGATCGACTCCCCCCGAGCCCCGTTTCCACCCCCGCAACCAGACCTCCGCAAACGGGCCTCTCACTTCCGTGTATTCGCAGCCAGCGTGCTAAGAGCCATCGTCGATCTACTAAGAAGGCATCTCATCTTACTACTACTACTTTGCATTCGAAAGGGGAGGGGGGGCGCAGCTAGAAGA
>MDJU01000067.1:0-84704 GCA_001721665.1 Trichoderma pleuroti
TTATTATCATTTATTTATATATATATATATATATAAATTTTTTTTTTTATTTTAATACTTAAATAAATTTATTTCACAATTACTTACTATGAATATAATCCAAATTAAAAAATTATATACATTGCAACTTTAGTAATATATGCAATCTTATATAGAAGGTAACTAATACTAATTAAAATTGCAATCTTACAGCCCATAGTATAAGTCTTACAATACTACTAAACTTGCAGCCTGCCCACTATTCCCGGCAAGGTAGGCTTTTGCACCTCACTCGCTTATCGCCTGGCACTTCAACGGTATTTCTGATTGGCTAGCTCGGGAGTTGGAGAATTCTCACGGCGGAGGCTACCCGCCGAAGCTTGGCAACGGAACGGGGTTCATTATCCGCGCAAAACTTTGAATAATACACACCTGTATGGGCTGCCTGACTCCTCTCACCGTGTGCCCGTATTGGTGTACCCCCATGATACGCACATGTTTACTTTGCAGTTCCTATTTTTTCACCCGACACCCGCTTGCTTAGCTATACAGCAACTTATTCCGACGTGTGTCATTCCATCGCACGGCCAGACGTATCGGGCACTAATCTGGTGTTGGTGGGCACTAGGCAGAAGAGGACGAGAACTTGCCTGGCCGCTGCTGTTTTATGCTACGCGTAGGCTATTGCAACGGGTAGCAGAGCGGCAAATGAAAAGCTGGTGTTGCCCAACCTGAAAGAGGCTATTGAACTATTCCAACGGCAATTGGGTATGGGTAATAAATACATGCTGATGGTTCTTGGAGCTTCCCTTGTCTTTGGACAGGGCGAATAAAAGTACGCAAATCATGAACATGATGATCCCACATCACCGGGCACTTTTCTCCTCTCTTCCCACCCCGTGGCTTTAGGTGTCGACTTGGTTCGGCCCGTAGCCACAATAATAGGCAATGGACGGAGTACTCGTATTACCAATTACCTCACAGTCCAAGGTGGGGCCGAAGACGAAGTTGAATTTCCAAGCCGTTGAGGATGATTTGCGTTGGAGGAGTGCGGACGCTTTCATGCACGGTATGATAAATACCCCCGTACAGCTTGGCCGGCGAATGGTTTGGAGTATCAGATGACATCCATTTGAGACGACAAGTGCGTTGAAAGGTGAACGTTTCAACGGGATCCTGCGCTCCCGTGGCCCCGGGTTGGCTGCCGGGGTCTGTTGAGGCTCGCAAATCTGCTTCGTCTTGAAAGTTCCTACAGGGGAGAAAAGCGTCCCTTGACCCCCATTTTAAACTGGGGATTCTCGTTGCTTCCGAGTAAGTAGGAGGATACCGGAAGGGGGAGAAGAAGAAGGCTGAGGGCTGCGCACTGTAAGCAAGCGTGCAGGTGGGCACAGCATTTCAAGTTTAATAAGCTCCCTACCGGGCCAAGTGTAGCCGTTGCTCATGTACTTGGGCAGCACCGTTTACCAAGCCCGGCAGGGTTGTACAGTCATTGATTACCTCATGTACGATGCCTTGGGTGTTGAGAGCCTCCGGGCTCAAAGTCGCCCCGCCCGAGGCAGCCGGAGAGGCAACCTACACTACATATGATAGCTGCCGTGAGGTGGGGCAGGCAAGGCCAATACGACATTGCGCTCATATGGATGGATTGTCCCGATCCAGCAATAGGTGCCTTGTCTCGGGCTACTATAGAAGACGGTGGAAGAAGCCTACGGCCTTGCACGAGGCGTTGCGGAAATGCGGAATTTCCCACAGCGGCCCCCGGGCAAGTTCCCAGAGGAGAGGAGAGGACAGGAGAGAGTAGTACCGTGCAAGTAACGACAGTGCGGTTTCGGTGGGAATGAATGCCATGTAGACGACATCGCCAGACATCACCAGACGATGCTACCCACCTAGTAGACGGACAAGGACGAGACGAAAAGTGCCGTGCAGCGGTACTGTCGAAATGGCATGGCATTTTCCCCCATGTCGCCAGCCAGACTTCAGCCACGAGCATGGAGATAAAACGTGGCTAGCGTTATAGACTGGTTAGACGTTTGTATGAGGTAAAAGAGCAGCGATGACGATGCGTCGCCCTGGGCCAATCACAATCACACGCCGAGTTCTCACCAAGCCAAAACCCAAACCCAAACCCAAACCTCCTGCTCCTTGGGCGTTGCTGGGCGCCTCCGAGCTTGGGCGCGCATCCCCGTTCCGGGCCCCGTGTTTCCCACTAAGATGCATCCCACCATCCCACTATATTTACTTACCTCCGTCCCTCCCTATCTGTCCCTCGACTCTCCTCCATTCTCTCTCCATCCTCTTCATCCTCCCCAACTCGCAATTCATCTGTTGGAATCGACAGCCGTTGCTTTTCGAATCCTCCCAAAAAATACCCCTTTGCTGCTACAACAACCCTCACAATGTCTGGCCCAGTGTAAGTCTCCGGCCTCAGCTTCTTTTTTTTTCCCTCTCCCACTCCCTCCTCCTGCCTCAACCCCTCCTCGTCTTTTGTCATTCATTACCCCACCACCCGCCCCTGGAAAAAGCCCAGCTCGTCACCTTTGGATGACCTCAATTCCCGCACGCAATTGAGGCGAGATTGCAAGTCTCCTTGTATTTGGTGTCGAGCTCTGGGCCTTGCTGCGGCGGGGTGGTGGCTGCGGGAATCCATCATTGTTGATAAGTTGCTGCTGGTAGCTGCTGGCAGCTGCTTGATGCTCGCTGATGCTTTATGCTTGCTTTGCGTCTCCCCGCGTCCTGCCGTCTTCCGTCTGCCGTCTTCCGTCTCCCGAGCTTCTCTCCCTCGCCATTGCCCCCTTTTTCCTACTTTCTCTGCACTCTGCTCATGATCCTGAGGTAGCGCTCGCCTCGCAAACATCAAGCTTGGCGGCGCCTCGCAACCTGATTCCTCTTCCACTGCCGGTCAAGCTTCAGGAAATGCTGACAATGTTCCAAGCGCGGATCTTGGCCTCATCGGCCTTGCTGTCATGTAAGTTGCAACACCCCCCTCCCGGTCATGATTGGCCGCCGTGTTTGCTGACATGACCAACTCGCCAGGGGACAGAACTTGATTCTCAACATGGCTGACAATGGCTTCACAATCTGCGCTTACAACCGAACCGTCTCCAAGGTCGACGCCTTCTTGGCCAACGAGGCCAAGGGCAAGTCCGTTGTTGGCGCCCACAACGACAAGGAGTTCATCGACAGCCTCAAGTCGCCCCGCCGCATCATGCTCCTTGTCCAGGCTGGTAAGGCCGTCGATGAGTGGATTGATAGACTCCTGCCCTACCTCGACGCTGGCGACATCATCATCGATGGCGGCAACTCTCACTTCCCCGACTCCAACCGCCGCACCAAGGAGCTCAGCGCCAAGAACATCCGATTCGTCGGCTCCGGTGTTTCCGGTGGTGAGGAGGGTGCCCGATTCGGCCCCTCTCTGATGCCTGGTGGTAACGAGGAGGCCTGGCCTCACATCAAGGACATCTTCCAGGCCATTGCCGCCAAGAGCGACGGCGAGGCCTGCTGTGAGTGGGTCGGTGACGAAGGTGCTGGTCACTACGTCAAGATGGTTCACAACGGTATCGAGTACGGTGACATGCAGCTCATCTGCGAGGTAAGCCAGTCTATAACTCAATCTCCATGTCAACAGCACCCCGTGCGTATAGCTAACGGACACTCGTCTCATAGGCGTACGACATCATGAAGCGTGGTCTCGGCCTCTCCAGCAAGGAGATTGGTGACGTCTTTACCAAGTGGAACAAGGGCGTTCTTGACTCTTTCCTGATTGAAATCACCCGTGACATCCTCTACTTCAATGACGACGATGACACCGCTCTGGTTGACAAGATTCTGGACAAGGCTGGCCAGAAGGGAACCGGAAAGTGGACTGCCATCAACGCCCTCGACCTCGGTATGCCCGTTACCCTGATTGCCGAGGCCGTCCTGGCCCGATGCCTGTCTGGTATCAAGGACGAGCGTACCGAGGCTTCCACCAAGCTCCGTTATGTCTCCCGTGGCAGCGGCAAGTTCGAGGGTAACAAGGAGCAGTTCCTTGAGGACCTCGAGCAGGCTCTGTATGCCTCCAAGATCATCTCATACGCCCAGGGCTTTATGCTCATGCAGGAGGTAAGAAGAAACAGGATGTACCCAAGATTGCAGACCTGACCTGAGCTAACGCACACTTTGTAACAGGCTGCCCGCGAGTTCAACTGGAAGCTCAACAAGCCCTCCATCGCTCTCATGTGGCGTGGTGGCTGCATTATCCGATCTGTCTTCCTCAAGGACATCACCTCTGCTTACCGCAACGAGCCCGACCTGAAGAACCTGCTCTTCGACAAGTTCTTCAACGAGGCCATCCACAAGGCTCAGCCCGGCTGGAGAGCCGTCGTTGCCCAGGCTGCTGAGCTCGGCATTCCCACTCCTGCCTTCGGCACTGCCCTGTCCTGGTTCGATGTCTACCGCACCAAGGACCTCCCCGCCAACCTGCTGCAAGCCCAGCGTGACTACTTTGGTGCTCACACTTTCCACATCAAGCCCGAGTTTGCCAGCGACAAGTACCCCCAGGGCAAGGACATCCACGTTAACTGGACCGGTCGTGGTGGCAACGTTTCCGCCTCAACATACCAGGCATAAAGTGATAAAACAGCAAAAATCTATTAAAGTTGGGTATGAACAGCACATGATAATATGACATAAAAAGGGATAATTAGGTTTGTAGTGCAAAATTCAAAAAAGCAGTAAAAAATTACAATTGTGAGGGCCAAATGATTTCCCCGTGATTTTTTGTGATGAAGAGTATAGGTGTGATTTGTAGCTGGGTAGCCCATGGACACAGATGATGGTAGCAAAAGTTGGCAAGTAATGATATTATGTAATTTTGGAATAAACTTTGAACTAAGCTGGATAGGTACTTAATGGGCGGGTTATAGCAATGCATCTTACCCAGTGTTTGGCCTAGCTTGCAACAATTATTACTACTCCAATATGCTCCCGATTAATCAGTATCTTATCAAATGAGTAATATTACTCTCCCTGCGCAACTTCAACAATTACGAGTATGTCTCTCCTTGTTTTACACGCTGTTAGTTGTTTCCAACCTGTGCCTTGGGCTCTTTACTATAGCTACCTATATTCTGCACTCCACATTCAAACAGTCCTTGGATGCTGACGATGTCTCATCGCTAGGATTCATTCCACTCGCTGCTGGATGATTCTCTAATTGTTGCTATTGCGAGTGACTATGATCTAGGCACCAGTACCGGCTATGATGATGCCTGTTCCACTTTGCGTAGTCTCGCACAAAATGTCGTCTTTGAAGAAGCAAGCAGCTTCGATCCAAGCGGTGCATATCGACTTACGGAACACCAAGATGAGAATCCGATTGATGACGCTGCTTCCAAGTTCGACCAGGGAAACGTGACATTGAATTATGAAAGTATTGATTCTCCATCACGGATACACAGCTGTCCAAATCCGAGCTTTTGGAGAGAGACATTTTGCAGCTCCGGAGCCTATTCCCCCGAATAGATGGTGTTGACATTAGGCATGTCCTGATCAACGCAAATGGCGTCGTTGCCGTTGCGCTGGATAGTCTGCTCAACTTACAATACATCCAATCTACAAGTGATCAAGCTCCCTCATCGAATGGGTTGCTCGACGCTAAAGACTCTGGGGCCAAATCTGTTGGCAAGGCTGGCGATGTAGGATATGGCACCAGCGTAAGCAATTCAAGCAGATTGAACAGTAAGTTTCACTGCACAACGCATGACTACTATGATACTAACGCGCCGCAGCCCCAGCAGCTATTACCTACATAGCAGAGCGATTACACATGTCTGCAGAAGAAGTTTCCATAATGTATGCTGAAAGCGGAAACTCGAAAATTGGAACTGTAATAGGAATCTTGGATCAACACCTCTTGCAAGAAACCGGCGAGCCATTGACAAGTACGGAAGAGAAGGCCGTCAGCGACCTCAAACAAAAGTATCGCAGCGTTCCAGAAACTTATCTGGAAGTTATTATTCAGATAACGGGACCAACGTCCACTTCCTCTGCCGAGCTTGCATCATTGTTAAACACATATTTCAGCAAACGATCGATGAACCAGAAACTTGAGTTGAGCTACAGGCTAACGCCTCTACCACACGAAGACATCGAAGGGCTACCGGGGGCGGCTGTTGATGCTCTGGCGGAAAGAAAAGGAGCTCGCCGTAGGTCTATCCCGGTGACAAAGGCCGATACTGATCTCGCCCGGACGCTTCAAGCATCAAATGCCCTACATAAACAGAAACAAGACGCCATGGCATCTGCCGGAAGCCTTTACCGGCGCGGAGCATCAAATCCGCTATATCGACAGGCGGCAGGTTATTATGCACAACAAGCTCGCCAACTTGGAAGGCGTGCCCAGGAAGCTACATCGGCTGCAGCTGACATGCATGTCGATCAGCAAAGCACTAACACGACAGTTGACTTACACGGCGTGTCTGTTCTTGACGGAGTGCGAATTGCTCGCCAACGGGCTGTAGATTGGTGGCAAACGCGACGTGAATCACGGTATGAATCACGAGAAGGCCAATCGTCGGAGCGGAACCTGACCATTATAACTGGCTTGGGCCACCACAGTGCTGGGGGGGTTTCACCGCTCCGACAAGCCGTGGGAGCGGCACTCACTCGTGATGGATGGAAGTATAGGGTTGAAACCGGAAAGTTTGTTCTTACTGGTCGATGATGATGGATGATTGTAACGACGAAGGTAACTTGATAGTGGATGAAGATGAAGAGAATAATGGGATAATGACCAACTAAATGACGAATTACTGGTATATTTCATGCACAGGATATACAAGTTGCAATTGCAAATATACAGTAGATGTATTGAGTATTCAATATTATGTTTACTTAGAGCTTCATGTTATATAGATTTGATGATATTTTGGCACAAGGGGTTGGTGTCTTGTCCATTTCACGGTAGTCGTCATTATTTGTACAAGTGTGGAGAAGTGCTAATTACTAAAATATCCTACCTGTTTGGGCTTGGCTTGGTTTAAATCTCCGTCTAGTATTTTTTTACCTACCTAACCTCAAACTAATCTCAGCATCTGCAAACGTCAACTGAGCACACGCCAGGATCATTCACCTTTCTATCATCTGCTTGATCCATTCCGCCTCCAGATTGATTGCTGTCTTCTTTGCAAACCAAGAACAAAAATGTCTCGCGGCGGCACTACCTTGTATGTCACAGGCTTCAGCCACGGCACCCGCGCCCGCGACCTTGCCTACGAATTCGAACGGTATGTCAACCACGCCACGCCCACGCTCACGCTTTCGCCCTCGCTTTCGCCCTCGTCCTCGTCCTCGTCCTCGTCCTCGTCCTCGCCCGCGCCTCGTCTCATACCGCAACGGGGGATTCCTTTCGATGGACAGATTTGATCCCACGTCGATGTCGATGCCCTCGCAACCCTCTCCCCCCCGCTGACGCCTGAACCTACCTCTCCCTTTTCCTGCCGCGTCGGCCAATGCGTTTCATCCATCGCCTCGAGGTTGTTCTCTGTTTGAATGGATAGTTAGATTGCACCTCCTTTCGCAGGGCAAATCAGTCAATGAAGATTGCCCGAGAAAACGGCTACCCCCGGCGACTGCGCCTTCTACTTCTGCCTTGTAATGGCATCGCTAATGATGATGTGTAACAGATATGGGCGCCTGGTTCGCTGCGATATTCCTGCACCACGATCCACTTCCAGTCGACTGTGGGTGGTTTCTTTGGCCCTTATTGTTGCCAGAGCAAGATTCAGATTCAGACACGCTGACCGCTCTCAGGTTCGCATTTGTCGAATACGAAGACCGACGTGATGCCGATGATGCGTATCACGAAATGCACAACAAACGCATTGGCCGAGATGACCTATTGAAGATCGAGGTATGTATTTGCACATGTAATCGAATCGTTGGACAATGTTAACGCGCTGCTAGTGGGCCAGAACGCCTCCATCAGCCTCGTGGCGCTTCGAATCTGGGCGTGATCGTGATCGTCGTGGACCCCGATCTCCTCGTCGTGGACGGTCACCATCCCCTCGACGCAGCACCCGCGACTATTCCCCACGGAAAGACGAGCGCCGCGATCGCGACAGAGATTATGATCGTGATAGCCGAAGAGACCGAGATCGGTCTCGAAGCCCTGAACACCGGTAAGGTCGTGAAGCTCAACAAGGATGAATCCAAGTTTTTGACATGATTACCTGTAT
Organism: Trichoderma pleuroti; assembly: GCA_001721665.1. NCBI lineage: Eukaryota > Fungi > Ascomycota > Sordariomycetes > Hypocreales > Hypocreaceae > Trichoderma > Trichoderma pleuroti. The sequence continues at coordinate 8,199 of MDJU01000067.1, forward strand.
AGGGACCGTGACCGCGATGCAAAAGATGAGCGCGATGACCGTGACCGAAAGGAGAATGGAACCAACGGTGACGAAAGGAAAGGTAACGTGGTGGACTATCTTGCTCCAGGTCCTTGAACCTACTTACTGATGTGTCTGCTCAGCCGAGAGTCCTCTTCCCGCCCATGACGATCTTGATGTTGCTGAGTAGTAGAAGCCACAAATGTCGAAGCGTATTACGGCAGTGGACTGAGTATCTGGAGTCTTGGCCTTGTTATACTCTCTTTTCTACCCTCGTCTTCTTCTCCCATCGATCGTTTTTGTACAATGCTCGGGTTTCCAGGCGTTTCCCCCTTTCAAGAATGTGATGCAGCTTCATTGTGGGATATGGGATGCTTGGTATTGCCAGGCAGAAACTTGTGCTAGTTATAATGGTGTTCGAATATGCGCCCGAAATGGACCGCGATATTTTGGAGTTGTAACTAATAGCTACCTAGTAATAAAACAGTTTTATTTTTGTTTTCTTAATACATAGGAGACTTGGGACCTGCACCTATCACCATGACACAATCACCATGCCATCAACTTGATCATTTATCATTATCCGTGGAAAAATAAGCATATCTAATCCTTTCTTAGCTGTAGGTATAAATGGAGTCTGGTCCCTACCTACTGCCTACAGTACCTGCCTGCACCTAGGCAGCAGCAATAAAATACAGGTGCCTGCTTTGTACTTGTGTATTATGGCCCTGAGCTATTTAGCTCCAGCTGAATAGGCAGCTAACAGTTTAGCGTGGGGGGGAGACTGTGGCTGTGTGGGGTTCGACGACTGTCGCTGTCCGTAACCCCCTCCTTAGCTAACATAGCTATATTGCCTCCCAGCGACGCGCGGTTCCTTCAATTCCGAACACAAACGCTCAATCTTCCCGAGTGGAACATCGCCAGCATCTTCCAGTATGAACGTCCTCAAGCTACAGAGGTATGCAAAGCTCCGTTTGGTCCGGCGCGTCATTGTCTCCGTGGATCTAACCGCTGCTCCAGGAAGTTTCCTCAGTTTCCGCAGAACGAGATCTTCCAGCTCTCCGATGCCTTCCAGCGGCTAGACGTCGAAGACCGAGGCTACCTCGACGAAGCAACTGCCATCAAGGCAACCCAGCAGAGCGAAAACCAGCCATACGATGTTGTCCGACAAGCCCTGAAAGAAGTAGATCTGGACTCCTCGCGACGAGTGGAGCTGGAGGACTATGTCGGCGTCAGTCATGTCATGTCACAGCTCACTTTTCGCCCGTCTCTAACGTTTTGGTAGCTTATTGCGAAACTGCGCGCTGGGTCGGTCGCCCAGAAACGCATGTCTACAGGCCCTACTCCGGCTCAGCCTGGACCTGGACCTGCCCACGGCCATGCGTCCAAGGGCAGCGTGAGTGGCAAGATCCAAGTGCAGGGATCAAACGCAAACACCACACACACAATCAACGAAGATGAACGGACTGAGTTTACACGCCATATCAATGCGGTGTTGGCCGGTGATCCGGACATTGGGAGCCGACTTCCGTTCCCTACCGACACATTCGAAATGTTTGATGAATGTAAAGACGGGTTGGTGCTTGCCAAGCTCATCAACGATAGCGTTCCTGATACCATCGATGAGCGAGTCATGAACATTCCTGGACGAAAGACCAAGACTCTCAATGCCTTCCAGATGAGCGAGAACAATAACATCGTCATTGAGTCTTGCAAGGGTATCGGCTGCTCCGTCGTCAACATTGGAGCTGGTGACATCATTGAAGTTCGCGAGCATCTTATCCTGGGTCTCATTTGGCAAATCATCCGACGAGGTCTCTTGGGTAAAATTGATATCAAGCTGCACCCTGAGCTCTACCGACTACTGGAGGAGGATGAAACTCTGGAACAGTTCCTGAGACTGCCCCCGGAGCAGATCCTGCTTCGCTGGTTCAACTACCACTTGAAGGCCGCAAACTGGCCCCGAAGGTCCGTATTTTCTTTTCTTTTCTTTCCCCCCCATGATAAAATTTACTGACTTGTCCTCCTCCCTCAGAGTTACAAATTTCTCTAGCGATGTCAAGGACAGTGAAAACTATACCGTTCTTCTCGCGCAGATTGGGTCCGAGTACGGCTGCACTCGAGCCGCTTTGCAAACCAGAGATCTCGCGCAGAGAGCTGAGGAAACTTTGCAAGAAGCTGATAAGCTTGGATGCCGCAAGTTCTTGACTCCGTCATCACTGGTTGCGGGTAACCCGAAGCTTAACTTGGCATTTGTGGCCAATCTCTTCAACACTCATCCCGCGCTTGACCCCATTACGGAAGAGGAGAAGCTGCAGGTTGAAGACTTTGATGCAGAGGGAGAACGCGAGGCAAGAGTCTTTACCCTGTGGCTCAACAGTTTGGATGTGCAGCCTGCTGTCGTCTCCTTCTTTGATGACTTGAGAGACGGATCGGTCCTTTTGCAGGCATATGACAAGGTCATCAAGGGTTCTGTAAACTGGCGCCATGTTAACAAGGCTCCCGCTCACGGAGGCGAAATGCTCAGATTCAAGGCCGTCGAGAATACCAATTACGTCATTGAGCTTGGCAAACAGAATGGATTCTCTCTTGTGGGCATCCAAGGAGCGGATATCACTGACGGCCAGAGAACATTGACGCTGGGACTCGTATGGCAACTCATGCGAAAGAACATTACGGTGACCTTGTCCTCATTGGCACAGAAGCTCGGCAAGAGAGAGATTACCGATGCTGAAATGGTTCGATGGGCCAACGACATGTCCAAGAAGGGCGGTCGCAACTCATCTATCCGGTCTTTCAAGGATCCGGCCATTGGCTCTGGCATCTTCCTTTTGGACGTATTGAACGGCATGAAGAGCAGCTACGTCGACTATGACCTCGTGACTCCCGGCCAAACAGAAGAAGACGCGTACATGAATGCCAAGTTGAGTATCAGCATCGCTCGCAAGCTCGGTGCTACCATATGGCTTGTCCCAGAGGATATTTGCCAAGTTCGCAGTCGCCTGGTCACTACGTTTATTGGTAAGTCAGATAACGCCATGGACTGCATACAGTCTATTATTATTGTTGTTATTATATATATATTTGCTAACATGTGACGATGCAGGATCTCTCATGGCGACTCATGATAAAATGTAAAATTGTTTTACAAGTCTTGATTCAACTGCTCAATACAAGGCAATGTTAATTACCACTAAATATTAATTAAGATGTACAAGAGTATAGTAAATTTCCCGTCCTTTTAAGAAGACATCTTCACGTCCGTGATTGAATTAAGAAGTCTGGATTGTTCAAACAAGGAGAACATTGTCAGCGTGCGTTTCCCACATGTCATGTTGCCATAGAGCCCAAGGGTAACTGCTTACTGTAAGTTGCGGTCTCTCATCTCCCGATCGAGAGTATCGACTTGCTTCGCCGTCAATCTAACTTTGCTGAGCTACTTCAAACGGTTAGCTGAATCAAGGCGCCATCCAGCGAATGTGAAAGAGAAAAAAAGGAGAAGGGATTACGGGAAAGGCTGCGATTTTCAAGGGATTCTCGCACCAAAGCTAATGCTGTTGAAGAGTGATCTTCGTCGCCTTCGGCTGCGTCATCTAAGCCGGCGTGACCGGTCCTGCTGCTGCTGGACTTGTACAGAGCGGCTTGAGCCTACATCGTAATGGTGTTAGTTGTGACAAGGGATAGATTGGGTGAGTGGAGGTGTGTGAAAACGTACCTCGGCCTCGGCTAGCTCTGCGTTCTTGATCTTGAACTGGGCCAGCAGTTGATCGTACTTGTCATCTGCGTCCTCGAGCTTCTTCATGAACTGCTCAACTTGCAACTGTGACTCGGTCGACTTCTTGTTGGCCTCCTCCAGCAATGTAGTCATGCTGTCGTTCAAGTCGTTGTAATCATTCCGAGCGACAACTTCCTTCTTCTTCAGCTCAGCCTGGGTGGCTTGCAACTCTTGCCGGACGGCAGCCAGCTCGGCCTTGAGGTTGTTGAGAGCTGTTGAATCCTGAGGCCTCTTGACGGCATCCAGCTCGGCTAGCGCAACCATGCGCTCCATCTTTTCCTGGGCAAGCTGCTGGCTGACCTCGTCGGCCTCGGCCTGGGCGGCAACGAGCTGCTCCTGCATCTTCTGCAGAGACTCCTGCAGGGTTCCGGCGGTGGCGGCCTGGGCAGACAATTGCTCTTCCAAGCTGGCGTTCTTGGCCTTGGAGTCATCCAGAGCAGTCTCCATCTGCCGGTACACAGCCTGCAGCTCGTCCAGCTGTTGCTTCACGTGAAGCCCTTCTTCCTTTAGCGAGAAGCTTGCGTCTGTGTGCGCAGCGGCGAGTTTCTCAATCTCGGCCGCATGTGTGCTGTGCAGTTCACGCTTGGCCTCCTCCAGCTCCTGGATGTTGTTGGCCTTTGTCTTCTCCAGCAGCGCGGTGGCCTGTTCAAGCTCTGTTTGCAGCGTGGCCAAAGCTGACTCGTGCTGACTGGTGGCTGCTGTCAGGTTGGAATGGTGGGCGGCAACTAGTTCTTGCTTTTCTTCTTCGTGTTGTCTCTTGAGCTCGTCCACCAGCTTCTCATGAGAAGTTATAAGAGACTTGGAGAATTCGGCAGATGAAGCCTCTCCGTCGGCCAACGCAAGACGCAGCTGCTCATCGCACCGAGCTTTGATGGCATCAAGCTCCTTGACATGAGCATCCAGGGCTTCTGCGGCGCTGGTTTTGGCAGATGTCAACTCTTGGGCGTGAAGGCTTCTGATCTTGTCAAGCTCTGCCTCGTATTCCGCTTGCCTGGTCTCGAGAATGTTGACGGCTGACAGCCGGCGCTCTTCTGCCTCTGCTAGGGCCTTTGCATGCTGTTCTGAATCTTGGGCCACGGACGTCTGTAGCTCGTTGTGCTGCTTTTCCAATTCCTCAAATCTTCGCTTGAAGAAGGCATCGCCACGGAGACTTTCAATTTCGTTTTCGTAGTCTTGAGAAACTTGCTTCAGGCGCTCGTCGTGCATCGCCTTCAAGCTAGAGACCTCCTCGTCCTTGCTGGTTAGCGTAGCGTTCAACTCCCCAACGGTGCTTTGCAGCGCAGCCTCGCTCTTGCGGGCAGCTTCAAGCTCCTCGTGAATCTTCTGCTTGTCGCTGTCCGCATTGGCCTCGGCCTCCTTGATTGCCGTCTCCGATGTTGCGAGCCTCGTCTTGAACTCGAGGATTTCACCTTCGAGATGAGCAATCTTGCCGTTGAGAGCATCGCGCTCCGCCTTGACGGACTCAATGGTTGACTCCAGCTCGTTCTTCGAAGCGGTTAATTCGTCAACCTGCTGCTGCAGGGTTTGAACAGTCGCGTCAAACTTGGATTGCAAATCTGCCACCGCGGTGTCTGACTCTGCCTTGTCGGAGACGGAAGCCTGTAGCTTCTCGACCTGGGCAGCATAGTCACGTATGGCTTGCTCGTATTCGCTCTCCTTTGCCTTGAGCTTCTCCTCGCCTTCGAGCTTGACGCTCTCAAGCTCCTTCTGCAGCGCATCGCGAGCCTCGGCTGCATGGGCCTCGGCTGCCTTGAGCTTCTCCTCGCTTTCGTGCTTTAGACTCTCGAGCTCCTTCTGCAGAGCTTCGAGAGCTTCTCCTCCTTGGCTTTCCGTTGCCTTGATTCTCTCTTGGTTTTCGAGTTTCAGACTGTCAAGCTCCTTCTGCAGAGCATCGCGGGCTTCTGCTGCCTGGCTCTCCGCCTCCTTGATCTTCTCTTGGGTTTCCAGCTTCAAGGCCTCGAGCTCCTTTTGCAGTGCCTCGAGAGCCTCTCCTCCCTGGCTTTCTGTTGCCTTGATCCTCTCTTGGTTTTCGAGCTTCAGACTCTCAAGCTCCTTCTGCAGCGCATCGAGGGTTTCTCCTCCCTGCTCTTTAGCGTGAGCGGCCTCGGTGAGCTCTGCATCAACAGCGCGAAGCTTGTCGGCCTTTTCCAGCAGCTGGGCTTCCAGATCACGGATGATGGCATCATAATCAGTCTTTGGTCCATCTGACGCATCCTTTTGCTCCTCGTTGGAACCACCGTCCTCTGCTTGCTGGCCACTGGTTTCGAGTTGCTGACGAAGTTCGGCCACAGTGCTTTCGAAAGTAGTCAGTTCTGTCTTGAGAGACTCAATTTCCTTGTCCTTGTCGGCTAGCTTGGACGTCAGCTCGTCAAGTTTGGGGCTGTCAATGTGCGCGTCGCGAACCGAGGTTCGTGTGGACGGTCGTGAGGCCCCAGTGACTATGCCCGGTGCAGCTGGTCTCTTCCGTGCATCGGCCGCGGCACTCGATGAAACGGCGCTTCGAGACACTGGCGTCCTGGTTGAAGAGATGGACTCGGAGCTCCCGCTCGGCTTGGTCCGTTGACCAACAGTGGGCTTGGGACTTGCCGCACCAACACCAACGGTAGAGCGACGGGCGGTGGCGGTAGTGGATGTCGCACCGGCCTTTTTCTCTGCTGAAACCACGGTGCTCTCTCTTCGCGACGCAGATTTGGCGGCGTCGTCGCCCGCACCGACGCTGGCGCCGCTTCGATGGCCCAGGCCGGACGTGGAAGCAGTGGATCGATGTACCGAGGGGGAGGAACGAGTGTGCGTCTTGTTCAAGGCGGGAGATCGAGCACCAGGGCCGACAGCCGTCCTGGCTACTGTCGAGGTGGCAGTTGCGCTGGCATAGCGGGGAGTGGCTCTTCCAGCTGAGGCCTGTGTAGGGCTAGTTTTGTCGGCAACATGCGACTCAGCCGCCTCAGCCTTGGGGGGAGCGGCGCTGGCAACGCTGGAAACCTCGGTCTCGGGCATTGTAGTGTGAATTAAGCAGCGCTGGACAAGGCGTTAACACGGTTCCGTCAAGACACGGCGCGCGGCACACAGACCTACCTTGGGAGCAAGCGCCTTTTAAAGTTGATGCTTTCCTTGGTTCGTTGAATGTCTGTCTATATGGTCATAACATGCGTAATCGTGGTCGCGTAGATGGAATGAAACGAGCCCGCCCCGACCTCTTGGCGCTATATTGACGAGTCTTGAGGGTCTCCCAGGTCGCGAGAAGAAAAGATTTGATCCGGCAAAGGAGTATTTCTATCGATAGATATACAGGCGAGCTTGGGGGAGAGCAGTAAAAGGGGCACCTGAGCTAGCCCCACCGTCTCCCCGCTGCCCCCCTCCAGGGTAAAGCTGCACAGCGCTGGATATTCACACCGATAGATGGGATGTGAAGAGGAACGGGGCTAAGGCAGAGAGGGTGAGGCCATGTGAGTTGTGCATCCTGACTAAGCTGCCAAGGGATGCGCATGGTGCTAATGTATGAGGGCATGCAGCTGTCTGTATTTTGATGGACAAGGCAGGGTTTTTTGCCTATCGGTATGGGTTTTGCATGGGAGGCTATCGAAATAAGGTAAAGTGGTGGCTTGAGGTGGTGGGTTGGCAAGCTATCATGGGCCGTTGTTGGACTTGCATCTTATCTGCCCAGGTACACGCAGTGGTTTGAAGCCGAGACATGTGTAAATGGTCTTTTGCAGTGCCTCTGGTGATTCTTTTCCTAAAAACTACTATATTCTATTCATACTGGGGTAGATGGATGTATTGGTGTACTCCGTAGGTAGAGAATCAACCATCAGCCATCACGTGTAAGGTAGTTGGGAAGCATCACTGCATTTTAAGCTTTTTAGTACCCGATTAGTACCGCGTGTAGCCAGCCACAGCCTTTCCGCCCATCAGTGACAACTCTCTGCCGGCGCCTCACCAACAGGCTAACAGTTGAATATCTCTCATAATGACTAATGGCCCCACCATCCGAGGCGGCGGATAGCAAACCAACTTGGTGCTACTCTAAGAACTGCTACATACTGTACGAGTCGGGGCTCGGTTCGTCACATTCACTCTCGGACCTTGCAATGATCTGAGCTGAGTGGGCAGCCAGCACCAACCCGTTACGAGTACCAGTTGCTTGACCTCTTTGCTGATTGATCCTGTCCTGTCCTGGCCTGTTCTGTGGCTCCTGTCACTCTCGACTCTGCGTCCCAGATGAGGAGCAACAACTCGGTGCATCGCCAACAAGCGGCGCGCGTCTGCTCTGCTGGGCTCCGTTTCCGCTTCGATTTCCATCTCCATCTCCATCTCGACACCTAACCAACCCACCTTACCTAACCGCCGTGCTGTCTACTCTACTCTACTCTATACTCTACTGCTCTACTGCTCTACACTCTACTCTTGTCTACGCCCGTCTACGCCCGTCTACGCCCGTCTACTCTTGTCCCGTGTCTCTCTTATCACTATCACGCCTTATCCTTCTTATACCCGTTCTTATCTCGTGCTTCCTGCCCTGCCTACTAAGCTCGTGCTTGCCCTCCTGATGGCGTAGTTTGGGCATGGCAGAACAAACAACGGCAACCGACCACGAAGTGCGACTTCCCGCGGCCTCACCCACGCCCACGCCCTCGCCCTCGCCCTCGCCCAATCCCGCCACCGCTGCTTCGACCGCTGTATCTGCTGCCGCGAGGCCTGTAGCGGCCACTGTCACAAGGTATGAAGCTTTGGCTGCACAGCTCATGTACAGTTGAGGCTGCACCGCCGGCCCTCCCTTTGACTGCGCATTCGATCGCCCTTCCAGCACTGATTTGATTTGGTTTTAATTTACTTTCCACGCTCTGCTTTGATATCCATCATCCATCGTCCACTGCAAAGCTCTGGCCCCTTCAAGCTCCAACTCTTGCCTCTGCACACTCAAGTACTGCCATCGGTAGTGCCGTGGTGGATGAGGTACTTGCTCTGCCTGCCGGAGCCTCCATTTCCCGTCGCCTCGCCTCGCCTCGCCTCGCATCACCTCACCTCACCTCACCCTAGCATAGACTAGCCAGTGCCTCATCTATTCACTCTGACCCAAGCCAAAGACAAAAGACAGCCGCTGGATTGGAGTTGGCCCCTTCACACCCTCGACAAGCACCGCTTCCATCTCTACCCTGGCGCAAGGTCATCTCTTAGCTGCGATATCGCCGTTGGGGCACCATCCTCAACTTCCAACTTCTTCTTCTCAACTCTTCCTCCCCGCATCTCCCCACCCCCCAAACCCATTCTTTGTCTGCACCTTGGGCACGAGCAAGCAAGCAGTCTTGTCGGCAAGTTTCTCATGTCTCCCAGAATAACCAGATCTTCCGCCCGCCAAGCAGCGAGCCAGGCGGCTCAAGCTCCTGCTGCCTCATCGGCCTCTGCCGTACCCTTACCAGAGCCCTCGTCTGCAACTGCTCCCCCACCATCGTCGTCGTCGTCGTCGTCCAGGAAGCGAAACGTTTCGAGCGCGGAGAAGAATCTTGCGACCGGATCCCAACCTAGCTCTTCGGTTCGACGGTCCAAGAGGCAAAAGATTCCTGAAGCTGCTGTCCCGCCACCACCAGAAACTGTACATCATTCACCCCACTCATCCTTGCCGCGGAAGGGGAGGGCTGCAGCGGATATGGATGGCTCCGAGTTAGTCAGAAGCTCGTTTCCCTTGGGCATGGCGCTAATCTCTGAGAGCAGGGTGCCTTCTGTAGCCGCCGCCATGGAGACATCTCCCACTTCTAATACTGGTAGCCGGAGATCAGCTCGAAGCAAGCGAACTTCTTCCCAGTCCCAAGGTCTGCCTCTACATCTCACAGCATCTGGTTTTTTTTTGCTAACTCATTCCCCGAAGCCACCGTAACTTCGATGCCGGCAAGTCGAGATTCACAACTATTCACGGGAAATGCTTCCGACCAGGATGCCATCATGACCGGCATGGGCGATGACAAGGATCAACCTTCTTCTTCGTCACCTCAGAGGGAAGATGCACAACCCCTAAAGACTGGCAGAGGCGATGGTCATGGAGAGGCCGATCACTTGAGTAGAGACGGCGGCACAACCTCCATCGAACATGCTTCATACAACGACGACGATGAAGACGACGAGGACGAAGAGGAGGACGAGGACGAACATGAAAACGACAACGACAACGAAAATGAGGACGAAGACGACGACGATGACGATGAAGACGACGACGAGAACGACGACGACCCCTTTGGCGCTTACGGCGGCCCAGGAGACCATGACTCCGGCCTTTCTAGCACTTTGCGGGCCTTGACCGGCATGATGACCGGCTTGTCCAGTCGACTTCGGGAACTTCTTGCAAGTCTACGTAGTGATGATTCGTCTGTCCAGGTGATTGCTCTGCAGGAGCTGTCCGAGATTTTCCTAGTGTCCAATGAAGATAATCTCTCGGGCCACTTTTCTCCCGACGCCTTCGTTAAGGAGCTCGTTCTGCTCATGTCCAAGGAAGAGAGCCCAGAGATTATGCTCTTGGCATGTCGCTGCCTTGCGAACCTCATGGAAGCTCTACCTGCAAGCATCGCTAATGTTGTGTATGGAAATGCCGTGCCAGTTCTCTGCCAAAAGCTGCTCGAAATCTCCTTTATAGACCTCGCCGAGCAAGCTCTGAGTACGCTTGAGAAGATCTCAACCGAGTATCCTTCTAGTATCGTCCGAGAAGGGGGACTTACAGCATGCCTATCCTACCTTGACTTCTTTGCAACCAGCACGCAGCGAACGGCTGTGACCACGGCCGCCAATTGCTGTCGAAACATCCCCGACGACTCTTTCCCTGTGGTTAAAGATGTTATGCCAACCCTCCTGAATGTCCTCAACAGCAACGACCAAAGAGTTGTGGAGCAAGCTTCCCTGTGTGTTTCTGGCATCGCCGAAAGCTTCAAGTATCACCCATCGAAGCTCGAAGAGTTGATTAGCGTTGACCTTCTGCGCGCAATACTACGCCTTCTCGTCCCGGGGACGACCAATCTCATTGGACCAAACATCCACACTCAGTTCCTCCGCGTGCTAGCCTTCACCGCCAGGGCCAGTCCCAGACTCTCTTCCGAGTTGTTCAAATTAAACGTGGTGGAGACACTCTATCAGATTTTGACGGGCGTCTCTCCTCCAACCGGGACCGAAGATGTGGCATCCAAGCTGGACAGCGTGATTGTCATGCAGGCGCTTATTCATCGACCTCGCGAGCAGATTGTGGAAGCTCTCAATGTCATTTGCGAGCTGCTTCCGGGCTTACCTCGCAATATAGGGGTTGCTGTGGGAGGAGACTTTATGGAGTTGCACGATGCGATTGAGCCCATTACGCCGTCATCCTTGAGCGGTAGAAGCAACCCGAATCACAACGACCGCCGCCTTGAGCTTTTGGAGGATTGCAAGGACCAAGTTCGCCGTTTCGTACTCATCATATTTCCAACATTGACAGATGCCTTCTCCAGCACAATCAACTTGAGCGTGCGCCAGAAAGTCCTGACTGCCCAGATAAAGATGCTCTCCAACTTGGATGAAGGCCTGCTTGCGGAGGCATTGGCACCAGTACCTTATGCATCCTTTTTAGCTTCGATTCTGTCACAAGAAGATCATCCTTCGCTGGTTATTTTAGGTCTTCAAGCGACTGAATTACTCCTTACGCGCCTTGACAGCGTTTATCGATACCAGCTTTATCGCGAGGGCGTGATATTTGAGATACAAAAACTAGCCCTGGATGATGGCCAGCCAAGCATAAAGGAGGATCCTTCCAAATTGAAGAATGGGCCCAGGAGATTGAGCTTGCCTGATGCTGGCGATAGCAGCGCGCCGTCATCGGAACATGAGTCTGACGACAATGACAATGAAGACGAAGAGGCTGAGGACGAAGGCGATGCTGTTGCTGCTCATGAGCACCACTCTTCTGGCGGTGATGATGAGGATGTCGATAATGAGCTCAACGCTAGTGACGCATCACCAGCCAGTTCTCGTGGCTCGTCAATGTCCTTGGATGCCGCATCTCTTCCTTATGTCTCCAATCTTCAACTGATGAAGTCTCGCATCGTCATCATTGCCAAGAAATTCCTAGAGGCCCATGAGAAAGACGGTCGCAGTCAGGACATGCGAGCGCAGGCCACACAGATACTCGAAACCCTATCTCATCTAGCAGACGAGCTCGAGGCCTTTTATTTGACTCGCACATCCAAAACATTGTCTCCGGAAACTGGACGAATGCTCTTCTCGAAGCTTTCCTCTTACTTTGACACCGATATCCTGGAAAGCATTACAAGCGCAGAGCTCCTAGCCTCTGGCATGGTAAGGGTGCTCCTCGCAGTTTTCAGCAATCCCGACGAAGCGCTGGCGCACTCTGCTCAGGCAAGCTTCTTGGAAGTATTCATGAGTCCCGCAACGAAATCTAGACCTAAAACTGGCGTCGTTGAATCACAAGCCACGCCGTTTAGTGTGCTGATTCACAAACTACAAGATCTGCTCAGTAGGTCAGAGCATTTCGAAGTCATCACAGTTCATCAAAACAGCTTTGAGGGTAATCGCAGTAGTCCGGCCTCAATGCTGGGCAAGCAGCTCAAACTCAGGCTCGTTGCGGACGATGAGTTATCGATTCCGCGCCCCTATCGAAACATCATGGTTTCCATTCACGCAATTGCTACGTTCAAGTCTCTGGACGATTATCTTCGCCCAAGAATTAGCTTAGCAGAGCGGCCAAGGATCTCCCGAAGGGATGGGCTTTCTAGGGCTCTTGCGGCTATAGCCAGCTCTGGCCTGTCCCAGAATCTTTCAGCAGGCGCCGGTCTAACTGAGCAGTCTCCCGCTCTGCCTGGTACTACGCAACAGCCACCCTTGCCACCGACATCTTCTGCGTCTTCGGGCTCTAGATTCTCTGGAACCATCAACAGCAAACCAGCCGAGATGTCTAACCCGCCACCACACGCCGGACCCTCCAACGACAAAGGATCCTTACGGCGGTCTTCCAGGCTCTTCAGATCACCAGCAGGTGTAGCAACGCCCCCGACTCGTCCTCCCGATGAAGACAAGGTGCCGCAGCCTACTTTGGAGTGCGCGGACGAGAAGCAGCTCACGGATGACGATGACGATGACGCTGGTGATGGTACTGCTCTTGATGCCATTGTTGGTGAGCTCGACGAAGACATGGGGGAGAAAGGAGAGGCGGATACTTCTGCCGTCAACCTGGAAGTCGCTGCTGAAAACGCCATTTTGACTCGAAAGGAAGACAACTCGAGAGTTGCGACACCACCTGGAGCAAGCCTTCGTGACTACGATCGAGTACTGTATAGGAACAGTGCTCATGCGGCAACCCACCCTTCGGCACGGCATGCTTCTTACGCCTCTATACTTCAGACTATCCCTCAAGATTGGCATATTGAGTTTACTCTAGATGGCAAGGTTATTCCAAACGAGACAACCATTTACCGCGCTGTCCACATGTCGACATCTTCTGCGAATGACCATGGTAATAAAAACATCTGGTCCTCGACGCATCCCATCAAGTTCCGAAGAGTTTCTGGGCAGCCCCCTGCAGAGTCGAGGACGACTAGCTTCAATGCCGAAGCTGATGGAGAAGTAGATAAAGGGATGGCGGCGTCACTGGCGAAGCATCCAATAACTGCTTCCATCTTGCAACTTCTCAACATCCTTCACGACCTCAATGCCAACATTGAAGACGTTTTGGTCGAGAACCGGAATAGCCTCATTGGCCTGCGCGTTGAGCCGCTATCACAATTTGTGAACACAAAGCTTACGGCTAAGCTCAATCGTCAGCTCGAGGAGCCGCTGATCGTCGCAAGCAGCTGCTTGCCAAGCTGGTCTGAAGATCTAGCACGCCTTTACCCCTTTTTATTCCCCTTTGAGACGCGACATCTCTTTCTCCAGTCGACATCCTTTGGGTATGCCAGGTCAATGGCTCGTTGGCAGAATGCGCATTCCACAGATGACAACCGGCGAGATCGCTCCAACGAGCGGCCATTCTTGGGCCGCCTCCAGCGGCAAAAGGTGCGAATTTCCCGACTAAAGATTCTCGAATCCGCGTTGAAAGTTATGGAATTGTACGGCGCCTCTCAAAGCATACTAGAGGTGGAATATTTCGAGGAAGTCGGCACGGGCTTGGGCCCAACCCTTGAGTTTTACTCGACAGTGTCGAAGGAATTCTCCAAGAAGAAGCTCAAGCTTTGGCGCGAAGTCGACTCTGCCGGCTCAGACGAGTTTGTGACGGGCCAGACAGGGCTATTCCCTCGCCCACTCAGTTCCGAGGAGGCGACGACACCGAATGGAGAGCGCATTCTTCACATGTTTAAAGCTCTCGGGAAATTCGTGGCTCGGTCCATGATTGACTCACGCATCATTGATATTCATTTGAATCCAATCTTTTTCAGAATCGGAGATGCCTCTTTGACCGGCGTTAAGCCATCTCTAGGAGCAGTCAAGATTGTCGATCCTGGCCTTGCTCGCTCGCTCATTACGATTAAAAAGTTCGTGCTGGCCAAGAAGGAAATTGACGAAGACCCAGCCCGCACGCCTGCGCAAAAGGTGGCAGATACCGAGGGAATCATGATTGACAGTATGAGGCTAGATGACCTTTGTCTCGATTTTACCCTGCCCGGCTATCCGGATATTGAGCTCCAAGAGCATGGCTCTCTGAAGCGAGTCACCATTGAGAATGTTGATCTATACTTGGAAAGGGTTATTGACATGACTCTGGGGTCTGGCGTCAAACGTCAGATTGACGCCTTCCGTACTGGCTTCTCGCAAGTTTTCCCATACACGGCACTAAGAGCCTTTACGCCAGACGAATTGGTTTCGTTGTTTGGCCGAGTAGAAGAGGACTGGAGTCTAGAGAGTGAGTTGCTCTTGGAATATTTTATCGAGATGAACATTTAGCTGACTTTGTTGATGTAGCTCTCATGGATTCGATAAAGGCCGACCATGGCTACAACATGGACAGCCGAAGCGTCAAAAACTTGTTGCAGACTATGAGCGAACTAGATCTCAAACAACGACGAGATTTTCTACAGTTTACTACGGGTAGCCCCAAGCTTCCCATTGGCGGTAAGTATTTCCATGGTCGCCTGGGATGCATGGCAACATGTGCTTACTGTATACTAGGGTTCAAAAGTTTAACTCCGATGTTTACTGTTGTTTGTAAACCCAGCGAGCCCCCGTACACCTCGGACGCTTACCTTCCGAGCGTCATGACGTGCGTGAATTATCTAAAGCTTCCAGATTATACTACCATGGATATTCTTAAAAAGCAAGCTGTACACTGCAATCAGGGAAGGGCAGGGAGCATTCCATTTGTCATGAGCCGCTGACAGTTTGAGTCGTGGGACTTGGTGCGCCATGATGGAGTGAAAAAAAACATAGGTGGCTAGTTACTTAGACGGCGTGGTTGGACGGAACAGTTCTATTAATACCGAATAGTACATTGCGAATGATGAAAAGTGTGTTGACTATATGGACTCGGGCGGGGAGCCTTTTGCAAAGTGATAAAGGGCCTCAGAGAACGCACATGTGTAACGGCAGCGGAAGAGGAATGGGGGGGGGGGTTTGGTCAGAGCAATCATGTTGCCAAACCCGGGGTAAAACAAGTTCTACAGACTTAATGGTTAATTGAGTACATAATCATGATCCAATCCGCATCGTGTGGCTATGCAAATTCCAATATTTCAAGGCTATCTATCAAACATCATCGCCAAGTAGACTGTCGGAAAGCATCTGGCTCTTTGTCAAGAGTGGAGAGGAATCAAAGACGACGTTTGCTGGGAGAGTGGCCAAGGAGCTCCCGTGGTCCTGAAACAGCAAGCTGCTTGGTTGGCCGGCATCGTGATTCGTCGAGTGGCTTTCGGAATGGGCCGATGGATGGAGAGGCATGCTGGACCCGGGCGAGCGCTCATACAAAGCCTCGACGGTGCTATTTCCGTCATCGTCTTCTTCTTCTTGCTCGGTACGGTCAAACGTTGCGCATCGGAGATTCCATAGGAGTTGTCCGACTATGGCTGGGGGCAGGTAAATATACCGTCGGACTTGTCCGGTGACCCATCCCTCTTCTTGCATATCGCGCTCCTCCACCGGGTTGTTGAGCTCGTATACTTGATCGACGCGATAGTCCCAGTCGGGGCCGCTGGGTTCGCCGGGCTGCACGCAGGCCATGTAGCGCAGGGTTTCTTGGTCCAGCAGCCAGAAGCGCCGGACCAGTTCAGGTACGCGATAGGGTAGATGGAGGCGTGGCTCGGAGCCGTTGACGAGGGAGCCGAGGACTTTGGAAGGGATGGGGAGGAGGATGTCTGTGCGTACGGAGACGGGGGTGAATGACTGGAGGATGTGAAGGGGTACGCGCTGAGATTCGAAGATTTGATCGTGTGGTCTTTGACTGAGATCTGTTGAGTGAGGGGTTGGTGATTGTGAGATGGTGGGAGATTGTAATGATGTTTTCGTTGTTGGTAGAGGATCAGTGGTCTCTATTGGAAGAACCGGCTTGTTGTTTGAGAAAGTTTCGGATGAAGTGGCTGTAGATGAGTGTGGTGTTGATGCCGATATCTGGGTAGTTCCCGTGCCTTGTCTCTGCTGCTGTTCTTCTTCTTCTTCTCGTTCTGGATATTCCAACGACGCAAGCTCCTCCAAGACAAGCTGTGTTTCGTGGCCCGTCGCAAACGTGTCTTGGAGCACTACCTCATCCTCTTCCAGCACCTCCAGCTCTTCGTATTCCTCATCAGAGTCTGGAATCTCCCGGTCATCCACCTCCTTGGCCACAAAGCGGACTCGTGTCGGAGATGGCACGTCGTCTTCCTGGGACGGCTTGAGTCTTTTCGAACCCCCTAGATTACTACTCCAGTGGGCGCGACGACGCGGTGAAGCCTTGACCGCGTCTAGTAGTCCCATGTTTCTCACGCGGCTGGGAGATGGTACTACTGTATTTCGTAGTTGGATGGGCTGGAGCCGTAAGGGCGAGACTTGGGCTGACAAGCTGTCGTCTGGAGAGGCATAAGAGTCTTGAATGACGGGCGTGTCTCTTATTGTCTCTTCCTCCTCCTCTTCTGGCTTGGCCTTCAACTGAGCTTCTAAAGAGTCTTTTGGGAGAAGAACCGGCTCGTGTGCGCCAGAAAACGACCCATCCGACGCTTCATCACTATCAGAAAGCGTGACCTCTTCGCTAAACGACGAGACAAAGTCCATCTGCGTCAGCGTCTGCTGCTTCAACGACGCGTTCCCCGGCTTCTGAGCTCCCTTGTGCTGCTCACGGACTTTGCTGCGTCTCATGGGGAAACGGACTTGTTTGGCGGAGGGCTTTGAGCGGTATGTCCGGCCTTGCGGCGCAGCAGCATCGCTTGATTGAGAATCCGAGGGCATGATGATGATGATTCACCAAAAAGATCAGAGTGTGAGGCTGAGTCATTCATTCATTCATTCATTCATTGATCGACAAGAGAAACAGCAGCCCAAGTAGAATAACGAGATACAATGAGTGTTTTAATGTATGACTTCAACAGACTTGTGTGGAAAGCGTGCCCAGGCAATACCTCAAGCTGGCTCCCTGATGTGAAGAGATTAGCAAAGTCATTAAGATGTGATGATATGAAGACGCGTGGCTGGAGACGCGTGAACCTCGGCGGATTGGCAATCTGAATAGCCAGTGATTTGTTTGATTAAAGAGAGCGTTAAAAATGAGATTGCGAGAGAATGATGAAGAAGAGAAACAAGGTGAGCGGGTGAATGAGCCCTAGAAAACAATCGCCATGGCGTCTTGTTTGTTCCCTTGCCTGGCCCTCGAATTGATCTTTAGGGCATCGCCTCAGCGCGCTCGATTCACCTCTTTAGGGTCGATGCTTGCACGATACGAGGTGCACTTTGTGAATACCCAGTATAGTGTAGTGTATGTGATGTGATATAATATGGACGAGATGGTATTGCCATGGATTGGATTCACGGTTGGGGGCTTTTACTGTAAGCATCCATATGACCCACCCGAGTCCGATGTTATACTACTACAGTACTATTACTCTAGCCAAGAGATAGAGAGTATGCAATACTTGATTGTTTAAAAGCTATAAATTTATTAAATATCCCAAGCAGCTATTATTATACCCATGTAGCGTGAGCTTTTGATATTTTATGCTACCTAGCCCTAGTATCTATACGACTTTGTTCAGACTCCATCTATATGTACCCAATTTTGCTTCGTATTTACACACATATTATATGCTAGAAATGACAACAAGGGGGCAAGAAAAGGCAAAAAAAAGGTAAAATAAAAAAACAAACAAGACAAGACAGCAATGCATCTAATCCAAACAGAGCCTTCTTATAAACTTCGGCTCTCCTCGGTCGGTTTTAGATCTGTCAGGAAATCACGCGTAACCTCAAAGCTCAGCCAACTGGAAGCCATGCTGGGGGCCACCTTGAGCAGGTTGGGGACGATGCCCTTGTAGAGCCCCTTGACGCCCTCTTGGAGGACAATGACGCGGACGGCGTCTGATATGGATTTGTACTGGTATCCCATGCCTGACATGGTGTTGATCTGGAAACGCCGTCGTAGAACATCGCTGCGTATAGACTGTGAGCAATGGGCAGGAGAATTGATCATGGAGTAAAAGGCCGGCACTTACAATGGATAGGTACACGTCTGAGCAACTGCGCCGGAAATGGCACCCGCCAAGAGTTTGCGAAGAGCACTAGGGTTCTGCTCGCCTTCAGGCGTGAGTGCCTGGCGGATCGACTCGTACACCATGAAGTTGAGACCAACCTATCGACTTGTCAGCGTCCTACTTGAAAATAGTCCGGCATCGTGGGAACGGGAGGCAGTAACAACATACATAGGGAGCCACGCCGGCCACGGTTGGCACGATGCCGCGATACAACGCCGACATGCCGCCTTCCGTCTTGTACATGGAAGCAAGGGTCGCCCACATGCCCGGCAGTTTGTCTGGCCTCGCCCCTAGCTCTGCAAAGCTCGCCGACTGGATGGATAAGCGCGTTCGGACAATGTCGAGCGGATAGGTGAAGACGACGGACGTTATGCCCGCAAGGCCACCGCAAACGAGACGAGAAAAGGGGCTCAGGTCGGTTCCTAGATAGGGCTCAAAGACATTCTAAGCACGCCGCGTGGTTAGCCCCCCCCGGATCTATCAAGGTGCTGCTCCCGCCAATGGGATGACATGAAGTACCTTTTTGTAAAAGTTGTAACTGCTAAACTGGACAGCAGAGTAGGGAACAATGCGGATGCAGTTTGTCCCGTTTCCTCGCATGAAGCCCCTCCACCCTTCCTCCCTCCACATCTTGCCCAGCGCCTGGCCGACAGACAGCTTGTAGGCATCTCGCCCGGCACTCTGGATCTGCATCAGGATCTTGAGTCTTTCCAGAGGCGACACCACCGTCCGAGAAACAGCGCCGGCCACGCCTCCACCGCAAAAGGCGGCGACCACGGGCTGCGAAATCGTTTCCTTGAATTGCAGAGACCAATTGGTGCCGGGAGAAGGCTTGAGCGCGTCGGGTACGGACTATCGAGAATCAAATTAGCAAGCCGAAAACAAGCACATGCGTCGTGGTTGGTGATCCGTCAAGGGCACTGCGTACAGCTGACATGATGGCGGGAGACTCAATTGAGTCAAAGTAGCGTTTTTCAACGTCAAGGGTTGCTTCAAGCCGATCTCTGCCAAAGCGACAGCATTGGTCGACGGCCACGCAGCGTCGCTTGTTTGTTTCCTTTTTTTAGAATATCTTTCGGTCGTACTTGATCGCTGCCGACGAATGGGTGTAAATGAGCGACTTGGGAACCGGAAACGCAGGGGGCATGCTCGTCAAGAGAAATCGTCGGAAAAACTGGTGATGCAAGTTCGAAAATGGCCGTCTGTTCTGTCTGTCGGTCCGTCGCCCCTCGTTCAACTTCAAACCCCGTTGCAAGTGTCGCGATGAATCAAACGTAACTAAATAGGCGGCAGTAATGGCCCCTTTTTTCGAACCTCGGACAATGGAAAACTCTTGAATTGGAGCAAAAAAAACACACCCAAACCGAAAGATGCAACTTGGAAAAAAAAGGATCAACACTCAACGGGCTGGATTATGTGTTGGCGCCTGTGTGCCTCGACTTCGGGTTATCGTCGGTTCTCGTACGAATTAAAAGCGGATGGAATGGCCATGCCAAGTGCTTCCGTCTGTAGCCCGCCCAATCACGTAGTTTTCGCTGCTGATTCCGGGCTGAGAGGCGCCCCCCCAGCCAGCAAAATGGCGGCATGGAGGCACAGTAACGTGATGAGATTTGCTTTGCTAGGGGGAAAGCCACAAATTGTCAGTTGTGATATGAACAATCTCACCGTCATGTACAAGACAATTACCAACAGAGATTATACTGGCCAACAGTTTCCTTATGCTCAGGGTGCTCTTCGCCTTCATCCCCCCCAATTGCCAATTGCCTTAAACTTGTTCCAACTCCCCCACAATAATCCGGGCTGGCTTATCGATAATGGCTCTCCAGCTTCACGTGCTGTAACAATACCACCCAAACGCCTCCGTAGCCCATTGCGACAATCCAGCAGCTGAGCTCCTCTTGAGATCCCCATCACCACCTCCTACAAACTGCCTGCATCACTTGCTCACCCATCCATCCCGTTACACTCGCCATATCCCATCCTCGCCTCCTGCTAGCCGAAAAGCCATCCATCATGTCCGACTCAGTGTCGCGTAAACGCAGCGTCTCTGCTGCTACCCTCGACTCGGATCCAAAGCGGCCGAGACTTGCGTCGCGAGATGGCCACGAGCAGCAGCCTGCAACGAATCAACCTCCGACACAGCAAGATGCTCCGTCAGAATGGGCCGACGAGGATTCAATGTCGGCAGTCGCTTCCATGTCTCCCACCGTGCACCAGTTTGCCCGGACTGGCATCCAGCGATCCATTGCCATGGTGTTGTCGCATGATGGGTTCGAATCTGCCAGTCCCGAGGCGCTGGAGAGCTTCACCGAACTGGTTGAACAATGTATGACGCAAACACTACACGATACCAACCCGTTTCCTTGTCCGCTAACGCGCTCCATCTCCATAGACATGAGCTCCATCATCCAGCAAGTCAAGCGGCTCGCAATATCGTCCCGTCGCGAAAACCCCATTCCGTCAGACTTTGAGAGCATGCTAAAGTACCACAACATCCCGCTCTCATCTCTGAAACCACACGTCAAAAGCAAAGTTTTTAATCAAAATGCGACCGACGGCGGCCTTGCGGTCGTAACCGCCGACGACACATTTACCTCTCTCCCGCTTCTCGGCGTCGAGCTCAGCGGCCAGCCGGACAAGGCCAGCAAGCCATATATACCAGCGTCTTTCCCCGGATTTCCCAGCACACACACTTACAGATTCACGCCGCAAGAAGACAAGAGGACGAAAAGATTCAAAGCAAATCAGAGAAGACGCGGCCAAGAGCGCACAGCTAGGCGAGGATGCTCTGCGAAGGCTGGTGCGCGCTTCGAAAATGCGCAAGCAAAAGGAAGTCAAGTCTTTGGTCGAACGCGACAGCCAGGGCAAGGAGCGATTCCGGCTATGGGAGTCAACCATGAAGCGCTTCATGGGGGGAGACCGGTTTAGAGAACACGCCGACAAGGTGGACATTGCCGACCACAGCATGCTGGTCAATGCTGATGTCAAATTCTCCCGACGAGAGGTGTCTCGCCTGGGCAAGAAGTCAAACGCTTTATGATCCAATGCGTTTGGACACGTAACGATCGAATCGCCACCAGGTACACACTACTGGTGGATTGGAAAAACTCAAAAGGCAGTCTTTACAACGGCTATTCTGCTTTTTTGTATATATATTAGGATACCCGTTGTGTCATCCCAGCTTAGTTAGTAGAAAAGTACGGGACAAGGGATTAATACAGATGGAACAATCAAGGGCATCTCACGGTGCATTCACATTCACATTCACTACTTCGACCCGACTGCATTGAACAGTATGAAATTTTAGTATTCCTTTTTTCCCTTGTACTCAGTAGAAACAGGAGCTAAGAACCATCTTCTTTATTAGAAGCGAATTGTGTCCAGTACCCTTTTTTTAGTATTTCTGATGCCAGCAATTCTTAACCCTCTGCCAGGTTACATTCACACACGACCGTTGCCCCCTTATCTCGGTTACATCTTGAGTAAGAAGTCAACTAATGCGATGCCCTGTATTTCCACCACGTCCCAAGCCATGCTCACGCCCCCCCTCCTCATCTGTCTCCCGATCTACCATGACAAAAAACATTTATGCCCGCGACATGACACCCCAGGCACGAATGATGTTGTCAGTGTAACCAGCGAACAGAGTCTGGCCGTCAGCAGACCAGGCCAAGCTGACACACTCGGGCTCCCGGCTCTTCTTGCCAACGGAGGTGAACTCGGGCTTGAGCTCGTCAACCTTGCTCTTCTTCTCCAGGTCGAAGATGATGATGCTGCTGGCGGTGGCAGCGCACAGCCAGTATCGGTTGGGGGAGAAGACGAGGGCGTGGATCTCGTCGTTGGCGTTGAGGGAGTACAGGTGCTTGGACTCGTTGAGGTCCCAGAGCATGGTGGTACCGTCCTTGCCACCGGAGGCGCAGAGAGAGCCATCGGGCGAGATGGTGACGGTGTTGATGTAGCCGGTGTGGCCGATGTGGTCGGTCTGCAGCTTGCAGCTGGACAGCTCCCAAACCTATTGGACATTGCGTGTTAGGACAGGGGTTCAACAGCCAAGTTGGGGAATATATATCATGGATATGTGTTGTTTTTCTTCTTCTGTCCTTCTCGTATGATGGGAAAAAGGAGAGAGAATAAAACAAATTCAGGGCAAAGTGGATAAAAAGTTTGTCTCATGGCCATTGCTGGCTCTGAAGTAGCAAATACTTGAGATATTGCAGTACATCATAAAAATAGTGTAGTTGTCATAGAGGGGGAGCACGGAGCAAAGACGAAACCACGTACCTTGACCAACTTGTCCCAGCCGCTGGAGACAATCACAGGGTTCTGGGGGTTGGGGCTGAATCGGACGCAGGAAACCCACTCAGTGTGGCCCTTGTCGGTGATTGTGTACTTGCAGTCACCGAGGGTGTTCCACAGCTTGATGGTGCGGTCACGAGAGCCGGAGACAATCTGTCGGTTGTCGGCGGAGAAGGAGACGGAGAGAACATCGTTGGTGTGGCCGACGAATCTTCGGGTGGTGGTGCCAGTGGCGAGCTCCCACAGACGGAGAGTCTTGTCCCAAGAGGCAGACAGGGCGTAGGCACCGTCAGAGGAGATGACCTGTTCAAAACAAACTGAAATCAGCCCACACATTCTTTCTTTTCCCACATCATCACCGGCTTCGGGGCGGAGAAAAACATACACAGTCGGACACAATGTGGGAGTGGCCGTGGAGGGATCGCTTGGGGTATCCGTATTGAGTCTCGTCGCGTGTGAGGTTCCAGATGATCAGGGTCTTGTCTCGGCTACCAGACAGGAGCATGTTGGGGCTATTGATTTCCTGTTAGTTCAACGGATCGACTGTGCTCGTGAGCATCGCAAGGCCATCGTACTTCTCCATTGAGGTGGCCAAGCTGGTAACCCAGCCATTCTGCATCAAAAATTGTCAGTCCCTCTATCGAAATTGGAGAAAACGGCAGCGATGGGGGAGGGAAAAGTCGTACGTGGCCCTCGAGGGTACCTTTGAGGATCAGTTGTTCAGCCATTGGGTACAGCCTCGCCTCTGCGCAAAGAATTGAAGAGATGGGTGAGGAAAGAGAGTTTTAGCTGTGAAGACCACTTCTCTTCTGCAAAGCCGAATGTTAAGCTCTCGAGGTTGGGGCTGGCTGAAATTGTGAATTTTTTGTGTGGGCGAAAAATTAGGGCCGAGCGATGCGATTGGCTGCCGCTGCTGAGTAAGGTGGGAAATCTTGGCTATCAATCCGTTATCTGCTAGTGCGCTTTAGCACCACCAAATATGCAGTATGAGGGGTGCCGTATGAAGGAGTACGTACATGTCACGATGGGAGTCGAGGCAAAAAGACTGTATGGATTCTAGGAGAACGCGACTATTGTAAACAATGCTTGGTATATGTAATTTTTTTTTAAATAAAATATATGGTCGAATTGAATCATCTTGTATCTGTAGATGAGAGCCCAGAAGAGGTGGGATTCAAAGTGTAGGGAGAAGAGAGCATTGGTGTAACCCCTCCCTCGACAAACCATTACTCCATTCGGCTGAGCTTCAAGGATCTGCCATTGACTTGTCCGATGTGCAGCTGTGCTAAAGTATGTACTGTGCAGGTTTCTGGGTCCGGAGAATGCTACTAGTAATTCTCTACTACTGCGAACCACTGACTTACGCATGTCCTAATAAACAAAAGGCACTACGGAGTAAAGGGGCACTGCATTCCTTCTATATCCCATGACTTTGTACCCTAGGTAGAACAAATAATTACACAGAAGAATCACAATGCTTGATAATATGCTATGCTGTCTTTGGCGTCTTGGAAAAAAAAGATGCCTTTAGCTACGCAGCTTTTGCTGTAGATGATTTCAAGGGGAGGGGGTACTAAACTCTGGACGGGTTGGTCGCCTTGATCAAGCCAGAAAGCTTGCGTTAACCCCCCGTTTGTGCCGCTTCAAAGGTGAAAACGGCTTGGTACCGGTTTGCGAGTTGAAAGCGCTTGTCGCGGAGGCTTTCATTCTTCTTGGTCGACCTGCCGGTGTTTCCACGGGCTGGACTCCTTCCCCGGTCTCATCTTCCTCTAGTATGATATCGTTAGTCTTGTTCAGGAGTTTTCTCTTCCTCTTCTTGTGCTCAAACACTGAGCCAGGGTCAGTCGTGGCAGTATCGTGAGGCTTTTTCCTTTTGGAGGGTGCTGTATCGTCGGAGTCAACATCCTTGGATGTTTCCTCGTCTTTTGGATCTTCAGACCTCACGCGTGCTATCTTCCGAACGGAAGCGGTGAGTTTGGACAAATGGTCTTCATCCTCTGCTGTTATAGTTGCAGTTGCAGCAGTTGCAGAAGTGGTGGCGGTGGTTGCCTTTTTCTTTGATTTCAGCTTTTCTCGAGGCCTCAATGGTGTAGTAGTCTCCAGTTCGGCATCTGGTGCTATTATGGGCTTGGCATCTGATGACTTGTTTGCCATCACGAGTGGCGATGCATCGTCGGCTCCAGGTTGTGCAAGCACATCGTCGAGCGTCAGCCCCAGGCCATTGGTCTCTTTGGCGGTAGTGTCTTTTGTCTTGTTGAGGAACGGTGTGATTGAAAAGGCAGATTTTTCTCCCACCGCCGCTTGCTCTATTGTGCGCTTGTTCCTGCGCGACAGCCTCTCCTCCTTTGCTCGAGGTTTTGTCGTCGCTTCTTGGTTGTTACTGGTATTTCCGCCCTCTGATTCATCTTCTTTCGAGCTAGGTTGAGGTGCCTTGAGTTCTTTCCGCACGTCACGAAGCTCCTTTTGTGAATCCTTCAACTTCTTTTCCAGTTTCGATATTCTCTGCTCCAGCTTATCGTTCTGGCGTTCCGATTCTTCTAGTTGTTTCCGATGATTTGACTTGGTGCTTTCGCGCTGCCTCTCTTCTTCAGCCAGTTTTTCTGTGACTTTGTCCAACGCTGCTCGAAGTTCGCTCATGTCTTCGCTCTCGTTGTTTGACCTCTCAGGCTTCGACTGTTTCTTGCTCGCCGCGAGCTCTGTCTTCCGTTGTTCGGATAGCATCTTTTCATAATTCGTGACTTGCTGCTTTAAAAGCTCCATTTCTGGTCGCAGCTGTTGCAGTTCCTTCGTAAGGGCCAGATTCTCATCCAAAGCCTTGCTCAAGTCTTGCAGATGGGTTTCGCTCGACTTTGTCTCCCCCTTTGTATTATTAGCGAGGAGATTGCGACTGTAATGGCTCTGAATATGACCTACAGACGAATCATCCGCCTCAATTGCGGCGTCTTTAGCCTGCGCATCCTTGGGCTGACCTTGTGCCTTGAATCCATCAAGCTCGACGCGCAATTGGTCGCCATCTCGCAACAGAGTCTTTATTTCTTCGTCCTTCGCGGCACACTTGTCTTGTAGCCGAGTGTTCTCATCTCGAAGCAGCAGCACGCGCAGCTGCAGACGACGAGCATCTTCGTCCCGGCTGATGAGGTCGGTTTTGTGGCGGTTTTGCTGATATTCAAGGTCGAGAGCGTGAAGACGCGTCGTGCGCTGGAGAGGCTTCACATCAGCACACCGTCAAGGCATCGGCGATAAAGGGGATGGTTACCTCAATCAAGTCGGCGCTCATGGCTGTCACTCATCCAAGAGCAAAAGAATATGCGGTGATAATGGGAATACCTCTAATGACAAGATGAACTACCGAGTAAATCTGGCGATTGTTGAGAACGCTCTTTTACGTTATCGCAGCTGCATCTCCGATTCGCCCAAGCCGTCTGACATGGTAAACAACAGGCAAACATGCAAGTTCTCAACTGCTAATAATTAGCTGCCGAGTCGGAGCAACCTTGGCGACAGGAATGGAGCTGATGAAAGGGGTAGATAGAACCTACAGTATACCTCTTACTGTGTGCTTACATCACGGTGCCTTGAGTAGCCAGAGAGTAGACGTGACCTTTTTTCAACGCCATGCGCTAGCCCAATATGGTCAAGAGCAATGCGTTAGGTAATCATGAACCGGGCCAGCTTTGGTGACAGCACAGCAACACTTGGCAGCTTAGTTGGCCGCATCGCAAGCTGTGCTTGGACGGTTTGATACAACAGCTGCAAACAACCGCAAAGATGCGCATCCTGTCGTCAATTGTGCCTTTTTTCCTGCTCATTGGCGGGGGCCTCGCAAAGAAGGCGCAGACCGATTCGTACGAGGAATTCAATCGGCTGGCCCAGCGCTCATCCCCGATCAAGCTAAATGATGCCACCTATGCCTCTCTGACGACCGCCCCAAGAAACCACAGCGTTGCTGTCCTTCTCACTGCTCTAGAAACTAGATTTGGCTGCCAGCTTTGTCAGGAGTTCCAGCCCGAGTGGGATCTTCTGGGAAAGAGCTGGACTCGGGGCGACAAGACTGGCGAGTCTCGATTGATCTTTGGCACCTTGGATTTTGCTGATGGCCGGGAAACCTTTATTTCGGTGGGTAGTACAGCTGCAATTGGATGGATATGGGCCTCATGAGCATGCTAACACATCAATTCGTACCGCAGCTTGGCCTTCAAACAGCCCCGGTGCTCATGCTCTTCAATCCAACCGTAGGACCTCATGCCGCGACCTCCCCAGAACCCTCTCGATACGACTTTACAGCAGGGTAAATCGACAAGCTCCAACACTGCACATTGCCATTGATGCTAATCATATCACAGGCCTCCAGCTGCTGAACAGGTCCATTCCTGGCTCTCCCGACAACTGCCCAACAGACCACATCCCGCGGTAAAGCGACCAATTAACTGGCTCCGATGGGCTTCAATCGTGACCCTGGTTCTTGGTGTCGGCACTGCGCTGGTGAGCGCATCTTCCTACGTGCTGCCCGTCATCCAGAATCGCAACATTTGGGCCTCTGTCAGCTTGATCGCCATCCTTCTCTTCACTAGCGGACACATGTTCAACCATATCCGAAAAGTGCCGTACATTGTCGGAGATGGCAAGGGTGGAGTTAGCTACATTGCAGGCGGATTCCAGAGCCAACTTGGTTTGGAAACCCAGATTGTTGCCGCCATCTGTAAGTCAAATTTCTTTTATGCCATTTCGTTCAGAAAAGCTGATACATTATGTGGTAGATGGAATACTCTCCTTTTGCGCCATTACTCTGGCCGTCAAAGTTCCGCGTATGGCCGACTCCAAGACTCAGCAAGTTGCGGTTGTTGTCTGGAGCATCACATTGTTCCTCGTCTACAGCTTTCTCTTGAGCGTTTTCCGGGTTAAGAATGGTGGCTACCCATTCTCACTGCCACCATTCATGTAAATGAAATGGTTGAGAAGAACAGGAAGTCGAGATATCATGCATTAGGCACGTCCTAACTAACAGAAGGCTGCATCCATTGTGCAGCTCTCACTATTGGAGATCTCAGCGGTGGTTAGTAGGAGCATTGCGCCGAGTATAGCTATGCGATTTCTGCATTCCGAATTCACCAGGTGTCATGGTACGCGCGTGCTGTCGCAATGGGTATGATTCATGTAAAAAAAACTTGTGGTTCTATCTAGGTCTTTATCGGAAACACGAATCCGAACAAATTGCAGTTTCTGAGGATGTACGTTGGTAGTATAGAATTTCAGACACCGTTGAAACAGCTGCGACATGCGTTTGACATGGTCGATTACATGGATGGATAGACATGACGACCCCTATGCAGCTAACCAAACGGATAGCTTCATGTCATGCGCAAAGCATCATCCGCTTCAGACTGCTACTACATCATTGAGGTGTCTAACCAGTCTAGCGCCTTCAATCTTCATGTATCCGTATGCGCTCTGCTTGACGAATTTGCAACACACGTCGCTAGCTTATCGATCTTACTGAATTGGTCCTTGGTAGCCTCTTGTTTTCTGCAATCCAACTCTTGGGAAGTTGACCTTGGGGATTTCAGCTGTTGGGGCGCCCGGTAGGCCTCCCTGGAGCCGTGTAGCCAGAGCTGAGGAAGCCAGAGCCTTGCGCTATCTTCTTCTCTACTTCAAGGCGGTGCCACTCGTCTTCGGCCTTTTCCATTAGTTGATCGAGAGTCAGTTCGGGGCCATCGCCGCAGCCAGCTACCTTATAGCGCTGATAGATATAACCGCGGAAATCCGAGAAGGGCGGCCCTAGGTTCCTGAGAAACAATAACTGGCGGAGATCCTGGGTAAAGTCACGTTGCATGCAGTCTAGTTGGTAGAGGCGTTCCCTAAAGGCTTGGATGTATTCCCTTATGTCGTTATGAGACTGCAGGTTATCTGTGGTTAAACCATGTACGATTTCTTCAAGAACATGGGGGCTGGGTGTCTTTCGTGAAGGCCTCGATAGGCCACTGGGGCGTCTGCGTGCTTTTGTCCATGCCATATAGCGTAAGCAGCGCAGATGAATTGCTAGCTGGAGGGTTCGTATTCATTCGATTCTACCTAGTATTATGCGCTTTGGCTGGCGAAGTCGCAGCACGCGCCGCTAGCTTATCGATACGCCCCACTCAAAGGAGTTGGCTGGTTTAGTTGGCTCGTTGCGGTGCCGTTTCTTAGTCAGCTAGGCGTACCCTAATTGCCCTCTCTGACCGCTCTGCCACTAGCGCAGCAGCCGACCAATCAGCGCCCCAATCGAAGTCCCAAGCCCTGAAATTTCTGGGAAAAGTTCACCTTGATATTCACGGCCATCTCGACTTTGACAATAGCCCATCATCAAGCTTTTCAGCACCAGCCGTCGCCATGGGTACGTGAAAAAAAACTGATATAGCCTGTGTATGCGAGTGGTGATGATACCTCGTGTATCTCGCTGCGACTTGAGCGCCGTCTTCTCCGCAAGATGTGCAGCCATTTTTGAGCATGAACCATCTGGCTGACGACGGTTTTCCAATTTTCCAGGTATCGATCTCGACCGCCACCACGTCAAGGGCACTCACCGCAAGGCCCCCAAGAGCGACAATGTCTACTTGAAGCTCCTGGTCAAGCTGTACCGCTTCCTGGCTCGTAAGTTGGAATCCAAGATCGTGGCACAGAAGCTTCCGTGCCGGCTGCGTTGAGCGACTAACGTTTTTTTTTTTTGCGACACCCAGGCCGGACCGATGCCGCCTTCAACAAGGTTGTTCTCCGACGACTGTTCATGTCCAAGATCAACCGCCCCCCCGTTTCCCTGTCCCGAATTGTTTCCAACATCAGCAAGGAGGAGAAGCGCACCGTCGTCATCGTCGGCACTGTCACCGATGACAATCGTCTCCTGACCTTCCCCAAGGCCACCGTTGCCGCCCTACGCTTCACTGCCACCGCCCGTGCCCGCATTATCGCTGCTGGTGGTGAGGCCATCACCCTGGATCAGCTTGCTCTCCGTGCCCCTACCGGCAGCAACACCCTGATCCTCCGTGGACCCAAGAACAGCCGTGAGGCCTTCAAGCACTTCGGCTTCGGTCCCCACAAGCACAAGGTATGCAATATTCGGATCTGGCAATCGTTCAAGAATACTAATTCGTGTTACAGAAACCCTTCGTTGAGTCCAAGGGACGCAAGTTCGAGCGCGCTCGTGGTCGCAGACGCTCACGTGGCTTCAAGGTCTAAATTTGGTTGGAAAAAATGGGCAAGCATCAGGATGGAGATACTTTTTATCTTCGATTTTCGCTTTATGTATGGGACCTAAATGGGATGGCGTGACTTGATATCATTCGAACCTAAAAATTTCGTGCCTGGACATGGCCAAATTGATGATCTGCTTGACCAATTCATCGTAGCATTGAACCGTGATGACAATTGTGTGTTTTATTCTAGTGATCAATAGTAGCCTTGGCCTTTCTATACAGGGCAACAAAATAAGCCTCTTTGCTTTCCTGTGGCAGTTATGAGTACATGTATGCCGCCTCGTGATGGATGGATGTGGTTGAAGCTTACTGCTCTAGATGATTCTGGTTTCTCCCTGTACACTTCTGAGAAGAGCACCCTAAGTTGTTGTTCGAATGATTTATCCATCGCTCCTGTGTAGAATTTGCAGACAAGATGACCGCCGGGTTTGAGTGTGTCGCTGGCAAAATGAAGTGCAGCCTCGCAAAGGTTCTGCATGTCATCAGCATCATGTTCTTGTCGTTTTTCCAGTTAGTAGAAGCCTGGGATTCGCTCTTACCATGCTGCCCGCATGATCTCGAGACGCAATGCCGCTCGTGTTCATCAGCCTGTTATAAGGGTTACTTAAACTCCTTGAACTATATCCAGATGCTTGCTCCCATGGTGCTGACATATCACTTAACACGACCTATATCGAGGTCAGCGTCGAAACACAACTATCATTGCTATCAAATACAAGACGTGGTTGACCAACATCCACAAGATTCCTCGAGGTCGACTCTGCTGATGTGCTACTAGACGGAGAGCCTGAGCTCTCTGCGGAATGTCTCTCTCGATCAATGTAGCTCGGCTGGTCGATGATGGCATTTTCTGGAAGCGTATCGCCGTCTTCATCAACATCGTCTCGCCCGGCCTTAAGAGGCCTGTCGCTGTGGCTTTGGACAATGAACTCCTTGACAAGTTTCTGAACCATGGGGGACAAGAAGTCTCCTTGGAATGCCGCAACACCCCGGGGAGGCTGGGCGGGTATAAGATCGATGCCGATAACACGGCCATGAGGTCGAGTGCGATCAACGGCAACCTACAAAGAACATGTGAATCTCCCAGTTTATTCGAATATGATGGCCGATACTGGACATGGATACGAAGATACGACATACTTGTGACCAACTGCCGGGCGCATATCCCTGGAAGAAGAGAACAAGTTTAGAGGCTTGCAATCTAGATTGGTGGCCTGGTTCAAGTATAACTTACTAGATCAACTACAGTCTGACCTTTCTTGAAGAGCTTGTACTTTGCGTCGATCTTTGTTCATATTAATACTATGAAGGCATGGCAGAAATGTGAAGACGGGGCAATCTTGCCTCCAACAGCTTGAAAGCTGCTCTGCTCTTGAGTCCTTGAACTTTAGCATGGCGGACATACGCATCACGACCTTGACGTTGTTTCCATTGCGTCCCAGAGGAAGATGGCCTTGCGCCGTTCAGCCAGAGAGCAGAGCTCAGAGGAGTGGCGTGCGATGTGAGAACCCAAGGGCGTGCTATTAATCGGAGACTCCGTGGAAAAGCCGGATATGGACGTAACATGTTCCCATTCGTAGAGTTTTCATATCAATGGCTGTCGAAAAAGGCGTCTCCAAGAGTTTGCTCTGAGAGATGCTCAAAGCTTGTAGCTCTATGGCTGAGATCTAGATAAGATAACCATTTTGCACAGATGTTAGACGGGATTATATAATATGATTTTTACAATATTACAATACAGCAAGAGACTATGATAATAGTATATAAGAATTTAACTTAATAGCCTTATTATTTATTATTTAGATCCTATGTATTTTAAAACTTAATGTTATATAAAGTCAAAAGTTAAATCAAGCAAAAAAATACTATAAAATCGTGCCATTTAACAAACAAACTGATTCTCAAAATGAATTTATTAAATCCTATGCAATTTAATTTTTCGGAAAATCATAAATTGCTGTCTAACATATGCTTTTTGCCTAAATGCTATTGTGTTTTTGGCTTTTTACTCCTCCAACCGGCTTAGCGTAAAACTTGCTCTGCGGCAAGGCTGCCAATCAGCGTCTCAGGTAGCCACTCAGTACCCGACCTTTATGGAGCAGTAGTTACTCTCGCTCTGAGCAGCCAAATTCACCTTCACTCGCGGCTCGCCGTCCTTCTTCTTCTCGCCATATCTTCGATACCCGTCATAATCTACCTTGAGAGCATCTTCTCTCGTACGGAAACCACCCACCGGACCATCTTTGAAACCTGCGATTTCCCTGTACCCTGCTGGCTGAAAGAATGGCTGTCGTAAGTGCACACTGTTCTCTTCCTGGTCTCTCTCAACCCTGGCTCTCGTGGCAGATCGGGGAGCTGCCCGTTCGGGGTTCCTCTGGATTCCTACACCACAGAAGGCATTTCGCCGTGTCCTTTTGCCTTGGTAGCATCTGCCTCGTGTCCTGATGCTACTTTTCCACTTGGAAACCGAGAATGCGGGACGAAACATGGCCGCCCGCATCGCCACGCGCCTCTGCCCTCGACTGCTGCGCTGTTCAGTTGGACGTTGATTTGGCTAACAGGTGCAGCCTCGAGCATATGCCCCCCGGCTACATACAAAATGGTGCGACTAGCCTTCCATCGCCTGGAGCAGCGCCTCTCCTACCCAACCAAGGCCGTATCATCCAGACAGGGCCCATAAGGATTCTCTGCATTGCAGACGTTAGAGGTATATTGCGGGCATCGTGTTACGGGTGACAATCGCTGACATCTACCCCCCTAGGAAACCTACGATCACTCAATGAGCTTGCCAAACAAGCTCAAGCTGACCACATCATCCACACTGGCGACTTCGGATTCTACGATCACACATCTCTGGAACGGATTGTGGAGAAGACTCTGAAGCACGTAGCACAGTACTCACCACTCATCTCTGAACCAGTCAAGAAGGCTATTCAGCACGGGTGGCCCTGGCTCCGTGAAATCCAGATTCTCTGCGAGCGAGCTGCCCCTTTCCGAACTCCCTCTGTTACTTAGCGGAGAGCTGAAACTCGATGTTCCAGTCTATACCGTCTGGGGTGCTTGTGAGGATGTTCGCGTTCTTGAAAAGTTCAGGTCGTCCGAGTACAAGGTCCACAACCTCCACATCATCGACGAAGCCCGCTCCATGTTGCTGGAAGTGGGTGGTGTAAAGCTTCGCCTTCTCGGTCTCGGTGGCGCCGTGGTAATGCATAAACTATTCGACAATGGAGAGGGCCGCACTACCATTGCGGGCGGACAAGGCACCATGTGGACGACTCTGTTACAGATGGGTGAGCTGGTCGATACTGCCCATCGTGTCTATGATCCTACCGAGACTCGAGTCTTTATTACGCACGCCTCGCCCGCCCGAGAGGGTATACTGAACCAGCTCTCTGTTACCCTGAAGGCAGACTTTTCCATCTCGGCCGGACTCCACTTCAGGTATGGAAGCTCTTACAATGAGTTCAGCGTCAATCCTACGTTGGATCACTACCGCGGGAAGCTCGCTGCCTCAAAAGCCTCGTTCAACGACGTTTGGGAAACCGTTCGGGGAGAAGTTGAGCCTGCTATCCAGCAGAACGAGGCCCAGCAAAACCTACTGAAGAATGCCCTACAACTTGTAGAAAAGATGCCCACGACAGCTGCTGGTGGAAATCCCTTTGGAGGTCCAGTTGGCCAGGGTGCTTTGGGCGCAGTCGACGAAAGCGCATTCAAGAATATGTGGAATTTCAACCTTGCCGATGCTGCTTTTGGTTATCTGGTACTGGAAATCCAGGATGGACGAATCGGAACCGAGATGCGTGCTCAGGGATTCAACTTTTCGCATCGAGGAGCCAAACAGCAGTCCTCTGCTGCTCCTCCAACAGCTGCTGCTGTTCCCCCAGCCAAGCGCGACTTCTCCTGCTGTGCCCCCTGCCCAAATCGCCAAACAATCGCCACCAGCTCAACAGCCCAAGGCCGCTCCAGCTGTCCCCGTCTCTACGATACCGAACCGATCAACTCCACAGCCTGCTGCGGGCAGTGCGCCAGCTAACAAAGAAGCCGAAAAGGTTTCGGCTTCGATTAATGGATCTGCAAACGCCCCCGAGCCAGCAACCTCACCAATCCCAAAGACGTCCGCATCTGATATCATTGGCCTGTTCATTATGAATGTCAACACGGACGAGCAGTGCCGCGACTTGTTTGATGAGGCTGACAAGCCCAAGATTCTCAAGATTGAGAAATGGGGCGGCTCAAACAAGGTTGTTCAGTTTAGAACGATTGAAGACCGCGACGGAGCTATGGGCAGACTACCGGAAGCCGTCAAGACACGAACCACGGAGGATCGATCAAAACCTCTGGTAAAGATCTTCCACCACCGAGAGGGCAAGCCTTTCAATACCCGCGGCAATGCTGGAACCTGGGGCGGCAGTGGACGAGGCGGTGCTGCTTCTAGTGGATATCGCAGCGCCGGTGGAACCAGTGACTCTGAGAGCAACCGGCGAGGAGGACGCGGAGGACGCGGAGGACGAGGTAGCGAGCGAGGCCGTGGATCTCGGGGACGAGGAGGTCTGAAGGGGGATTCAGGCGTGTCACCCGCAGGTGCACCCTCGACTCCTGCTGTCGATTAGTAGACGCGGTCAAGGAGCCACTGTAGCGGCACTCTTCTTTTGTTTTTTGTTTTTTTCAGGCGCGCCCAGCCTTGAGAATTTTAATCTCATTCACGTGGTTTTCCTTTGGGACAATCTGGCGTTAGGCTCTGGAAGGTATGAGAGCAAGGTCCAGAACTTTTCATGGTGTACATATGTATCTCATGAGCTTCCGGGAGGATTAAGTGTCGGGCTTGAGAATATTAGCCTTCGTTTTTCGATTGGTACCTCAAGTAGTTAGGTCACAAAATTTTTTCTATGCGACGTCTTTTGTTTACGAATGATGGCCAGCTGTACGCTAGTGATTTCGTAAAGGATTAATTTCTATAGATTTTTATTTCGGAGCGCCAGTAATTGGCCCCTCCGCAAGATGTTATACATGAAGCAGGCGCCCACATGGGAGGGAGCAATCATAGAGGCTTGATGCCCTTGTGAATAGCCGCCACGCCGCCGGTAAGATCCTCATACCCCTTTCCAACAATGGAGAATCCAGCCTCGGCAATCATGTCCCGGAACTCTGTCTGGGAGGGAAAGCGCTCTATGCTCTCAACAAGGTATTGATAGCTATCACGGTCTCCTGCGACCAATTGGCCAATCAACGGGATGGCACTGAACGACCACTGCTTGTAGATGGCGTTGAAGATGGGGTACTTGTCAACTTTGGAAAACTCCATGCACGCAAAGATGCCGCCGGGCTTGAGGACTCGGTATGCCTCCTTCAGGGCAGCCGGCATGTTGGAGAAGTTGCGGATTCCAAAACAAACCGTGTACAGGTCAAGAGAGTTGTCCTCGATGGTCGACGGCAGGACCTCTGCGTTTGCCTCGAGGAAAGAGAGCGAAGACTGGTGCGAGGCCGGGAGAGACAAGGAGCGCTGCTTGCCGACGGCCAGCATGGCGGGATTGATGTCGGAGATGGTTACGTGCACGTTTGGGTTGCCGTTGGTGACGTGGGCGTGCTGGAGCATGCGAAAGGCGATGTCGCCTGTGCCTCCGGCGACGTCGAGGATGCGCTGGGGCGTGCCGATGGGGTTTGTGGCTCCCGGGTTTAACGAGGAGACGAAGTGATCTCTGGGGAGAGGCGTTAGTTGTGTCATGCGAAGCCTGTTGAAGGGATCATGGGAAGATGTACTTCCACAGACGGTGAACTCCTAGAGACATGAGGTCGTTCATTTTATCGTATGATTCGGCAACGCTAGTGAAGACTTCTGCGACTCGCTCCTGTTTGACGGATTCCGTGACGGTTTCATAGCCAAAGTGAGTGGCGCGGTTTGCTGTGGGAGTTGGATCTGAAGCACGAGGCTGGCGTGAGGCAGAGAAGAGGCGGGCTGTGTGAGAGATGAAGGTCGTGGGCCGGAGCAGCCCTGCGCGGGTTCTTAGCAGTGAAGGAGCAGACATGGCGATGGTGTGTGTGTTTTTTGCTTTTGGCTCTTGAGTGAGAGGTGATTGAGAGAGTAGTTTTGTATGTGATTGATGTTGTTGATTCTGGAATGGCCTGTTTCCCTCTTTGTGTCTTGCTGCTTCTCACTCTTGAATAGTTGATGAGATTAATTTTCTCTTCCTTCTACCCTGGGAGTAAGAGATTGAATCTGCCAATCCAGCGAGATGCTCAATTGTAAAAGCCTTGAGAGTTATCAGATTAGCATTGATCCAGCATCGGAAAAGAATCGAGAGTTTGCAGACCTGCCAAAAGACCTTCTACAGTCTTGCTGCTGCTTCAATGTCTTGTTGAGTTGCGGCTTGGTTGGCTTGGCGATGGGCGACGAGAGCTTGGACAAAGTGGTGGATACTCTTTTGGAAGAACCAGCCAATCAGGGCGATGAGGATGAAGAGGCCGAGGATGAGCATCACCAGCTTGACTGCGGGAGGGGCCATTTGGGAGGAAGA
The DNA here is from genome assembly GCA_001721665.1 of Trichoderma pleuroti. NCBI lineage: Eukaryota > Fungi > Ascomycota > Sordariomycetes > Hypocreales > Hypocreaceae > Trichoderma > Trichoderma pleuroti. The sequence goes on from MDJU01000067.1 coordinate 44,671, forward strand.
TGGAAGAGGATAGAATATCGATGTGATGGATAGAATATTGTGTTTTTTATTTTATTTCTTGTTTGATAATCTTGACTGCAAGTTGCCGTGTGATGTTGCTGGCGATGTGGTTGGCAATGTGTGGTGATGGCTTCAACGGGAGAATCAGAGATGCGATATGCTCTCGGTGAGCTTTGTTTCTGCAAAAATAGTAAACATCATGGAATTATTGCTATGAAAATTGAATGAAATAAATTTGTTCGAATATTCCCCAGCAATTGTGTTTGACAGCTGATTGATTGTGTTTTGGCTAGTCTGCCACCTGGCTGCCAACTGCCCTCTCAGTATCCTCATGGGGGATGCCAAGTATCTACATGGCCAAGTCTATTTCAACTGAAAAGTAAATGAAAGAAGAGAAACCTTGATCTTGTGTAAAACCATTGACAGAAAGCAGGATTGGGTGCATTTAGAGATTTGCTGCCTTTGTACATTAATAGGTAGAGATAAATTACACAAGGCAACATCAGACGGACAAGCACCAAACCCAAGAGCAGGGCAACTCTCGCCATCTCCCCCAACTTTCATTCTTCAACAACGTCAAAACAGACAGATGCTCTTCTCTTCTGAGACAGTCTCTTGCATTATAAACGCACCTCCAGCTACTCTCGAGGCCGGCTTAGTGCCCAGCTTGGAAACCTCGGACAACCCCCTGTTGGTTAGCGCTGGCGGATTCTGTCGGCTCAATTGTGACCGCTCTCCATCGGCAGACTCGCGCCTTATCCCGAGCTCGACCAAAGGGAACCAGAGCCATCCCCGGATTTCTTATATTAACAAAGTTGGCGTCTGTCACATCTTGCTGGATCTTGGATTGTCAATCTTCCAGCAACCAAAAATGTTGAATCCGCTCAAGGCCAACTCGCGCGTCCTTCGGAGGGCCTCCATCCGGAGACTGGCTCAGCCGTCCGTCTCCGTCATCTCCAATCCCATCCGGAGTGCGGGAAGCCTCTCGCAACGGCCCAATTCGGGATTTGTGTCATTTCCCGGCGCCCTCAAGAGCTCCTTCACCAGCTCTCTCAAGTTTGAGACGCCCGAGTCATACACAGCCCTGCCGACGTACAGAGTCGTGGACCAGCATGGCCAGGTGGTTGACCCCTCCTTCAGCCCCGACATCAGCGATGAGGCCGTCATCAAGCTGTACAAGGATATGCTGTACATTTCCATCATGGATCTCATCATGTTTGATGCTCAGAGACAGGGCCGGCTCAGCTTCTACATGGTCAGCGCTGGCGAGGAGGCCGTGAGCGTTGGCACGTCGAGCGTGCTGGACAGAGACGATCCCGTCTTCTGCCAGTACCGAGAGCAGGGCCTGTTCAAGGAGAGGGGGTTCACGACGGAGCAATTCATGTCACAGCTGTTTGCCAACAGAAACGACAACGGCCGGGGCAGGAACATGCCCATCCACTATGGATGCAAGCCGTTGAATATTGTGAGTCCTCTGGGGGACACGATCCCTGCACATGACGACTAACACTTTTCCGCCACAGCACACCGTCTCCTCCCCATTGGCTACACAGCTTCCGCAGGCTTCGGGGGCGGCTTATGCCTTGAAGCTGCAGAGACTACAAGACCCCAGCTCGAAGCCCCGTGTAGCGGCAGTCTTCTTCGGAGAGGGAGCCGCCAGCGAAGGTGATTTCCATGCCGCGTTGAACATTGCCGCCACTCGCTCTTGTCCTGTCGTCTTCATCTGCCGCAACAACGGGTTTGCCATTTCCACACCCACCCTCGACCAGTACCGGGGAGACGGCATTGCGAGCAGAGGGATTGGCTATGGAATCGACACCATTCGAATTGACGGAAACGACATCTGGGCGGTCAGAGAGGCCACAAAGAAGGCACGAGAAATGGCACTGCAGGACGGTGGCAAGCCGGTGCTTATTGAAGCCATGACCTATCGTGTCTCTCACCACAGCACTTCCGACGACTCGTTTGCATACCGAGCCCGTGTCGAGGTCGAGGATTGGAAGCGACGGGATAACCCCATCACTCGACTAAGAAAGTGGATGGAGGCCAAAGGATGCTGGGACGAGGCCAAGGAGAAGGAGGCCCGAGACAGCCTGAGGAAGGAGATCCTCAAGGGATTCAGCGAAGCAGAGCGGGAGAAGAAGCCGCCCATTGGCTCCATGTTTGAGGACATTTATGAAAGCCTTACACCCGACCTCAAGGAGCAGATGGGACAACTCAAGGAGGTGCTAGAAACATACCCCGAGGAGTATGATGTGGCCTCGTACGAGGGTGGAGTAGACAGCTTGAATGTTCCAAAGGACAATTAAGCTATCGATAGATGGGCGTTTCTGTGTTTTGTAAATAATTTGAAGATTTCTCTAGAAGAATCCATAAATGGACATGTTAATGGTTTGATGTCATATAAAGGCAAGTACCCTCAAGGTACCGCACAGAACTGAGCGAGCTTGCATTGCCCAATCCGTACTAGAGCACTCTTGACATTTGACACAATCGCGAGCGCTAGAGCGTTTGAGGCATAGCTCAAGGTCCCTAATCAACATTCCACGCCGAGCTCTCCACCAAGTTACTTTGAAGCTACTCCAAACATCTCTTGATACCATCAACAAATCACACCATGTCGAGCAAAAGGCACTCGATCCTGCCGGCTGTTGACCGCAGCGGTCCGAAACCTCCCGTCAACTTTTCCACATCGCTCACAATCTCAGACAATGCGGTGCTTTTGGGCTCCCATTCAATCACGATGCAGGCAGAGACGGTGATTCATCCCCGGTCGCGCATCGAATCCAGCGTCGGCAGCATTCTTGTCGGGCGACGGTGCATTGTTCAGGAGCGAGTGCATCTCGGGGCTCCTCCGGAGAGTCGCGAAAAGGGCACTGGCGGCGTGAGCCTTGGCGACTATGTTCTCATCGAAGCAGGTTCGGTGGTGGAAGCTGGAGGGACGGAAATTGGCGAGGGCAGCGTCATTCAGGTTGGAAGCAAAATCGGAGGCGGTGCCAAGATTGGTAAAGTACGAAGAAGAAGAAGCTACTACGATACGATATTCATTAGGCTGCAAAGCTAATGCAACGCAGAACTGCACAGTGTCTCACTTGTCCGTCATTGCGAGCGGCGAGGTACTGCCCGACAATACGGTTGTTTACTCCAACGGCACGCGGCGAACCGACAGGCGCGGAACCCCAGAGCTTCGAAAGCTAAGCATTGTGAAGCAGATTGCTATGCTACGGAAGATGATACCGAGTAACCCAGACAAGTTCCGATAGTCTGCTACAAATTTCACTCTGCATCAATAGCTCATGGCGTCCTCGAAAAGTCCCCGTAGCTGCTCCTTTTCAGCTTGCAGCTCTGTGGCAAGGTTGGGGGCGAGCTTCAGCACTCGAGCCTGGGGAATGGTGCCTTCAACAAGCGCATCAATGTGCTCGCTACCAAAGCCCAAATCCTTGAGCCCATTCGGCTGGTCTCCCAAATCCTGGAGGAACTTCATCAGCGCCTCCGCCAAGACCTCACCGGCACTCTCCGCCTTTACGTTGGAAATGTCAACGCCAAAGGCCTCGGCCGCAACGAGATGTCTCTCTGGGTTGGAAGCTGCCGTGAAGCGGAAGACGGCGGGGGCAGAGACTGCCACGGAAACGCCGTGTGGGATGATGGGGTGCGGGATCTCATAACCGGCGTGCTTGTAACCTGGATTCTGGCCAGAAATGGGATACGACATGCCTGTATTGCAATTCAGTTTAACAGGTGGCTCAGGATACGATGGGATCAGGACGCTTACCGTGGCACAAATGAACACCCGCATTTCCAAAGCCAACTCCGGCAAGCGTTGCCGCCAATAGCATCTCGCTCTGCGCTTCGAAGTCCTCGGGGTCTTTTACGGCTCGTGGGAGGTACTTGACCGTGCTCTTCAGAGCATTGAGGGAGAAGATGTCGGAGATGGGATTGGCTCCTTGGTAGGCTGGGCGAAGGATGGGGTTTGTGGGCCGAGGTGTTCGCTCGGTATATGGGATAGCTGTCCACGACTCGAGCGAGTGACACAGGACATCTAGACCGGAGCTGGCCTTGACGGCAGCGGGCATGGTCCGCGTGTTGAGCGGATCGCATATTCCAAGGGTGGGCTTGAGATTCCGGTGAGCAACACCCGTCTTTGCCCTCTTGGAAACGAGATCGAAAATGGCAGTTCCCGTGGTCTCACTACCAGTACCCGCGGTGGTTGGGACTGCAATCAGCGGCCTCAGGGGCCTGTCAATGGGGAGCCCCTTTCCCAGTGGCGCATTGACAAAGTCCAAGAAATCTGCATCCGGGTACGACGAGTAGAGGTTCATCAGCTTGGCCGTGTCCATGACGGAGCCTCCGCCAACAGCGAGAAAGGCATCTGGTTCATACGGCCTCGCCCATGCAATTGCGTCCTTGATGCTAGCGGTTTTGACGAATGCGTTAGTCGACTCAGGCAAACAACAACCAGCAGAAGCCGGTACAATACACGTTGGATGGGTGGGTACAGCGGGGGAGGGGAGCAATTACGAGCTATCCTTTGGTTCTATCCTTACGTCGGAGTAGACCTTGAAGTTTATGCCCTCGCGATCGAGACTCTCGCGAACTTGTTTCATGGCCTCCAATTGATTCACCGTCTGGTCGGTAACGACACAGACTCGCTTGGAGCCGAGGTTCTTGAGGTCCATACCCACCTCCTGGGTGACGCCGGCTCCGAACCGGATGGACGAGGCCGCCATCTCAAAGGCATACTCCTTGAGGTCGGCATTGGAAGGCGTGGCGAAACGGCGGCCGCCCATGTTCTTGTTCTGGGTGATGGAGGTGCGGTGGTAGCCCGGGTTGGAGTGGCACGGGCATGACGGAGGATGGGAGTATTGAATGGTTCGAAGAAGATTCGACGCGCGCTTGGCGGCCTAGAGGTAGATGCGATTGGTGAATACGACAAGGTTGAATTAAGCATGACTGGACAGGAACAGGGACAGGGACAGGGAAGAGGGAAGAGGAGCTTGTACTATAGTCGTGCTCGTACATACATTTGGCAATACTCTGACGGAGGCTGGCAGGGTCATTCTGGCTTGTGGCGTTTTTTTTAAATGCCCGATGGCAATCAGGTTAGAATTCCAATCCTGTTTGTACAGTACTTGCGGGGTTGGGTGCTGATGCCAGGAGGGCACCCGGTATGTCAACATTATGGGGTAAATGGATTCGGTTTGCCCCGGTTATGTGGTAACAGGTCGCCAGCGCAAGGCTTAGAACGGAGATGTTGCTGTTGAAGCCTACCGGTTAGCGTTGGGGGGCTCCAGTTTAAAGAATTGCCGCCGTATGGGGTAGCCGAGGTCACGGATTGGTTGGTTCCAATTGGGAACGAGAGCGAGAGTGAAGAATAGGCGGTTTGGAGTCTTTCTTTTTTTTAGGGCCGTTTACACCAACGAATAGCAGTCAGCTGCATACGACCGACATACGAGCACAGCACAGCAGTTGGTTAGCTGGTTTGCTGGTGGTGTCATTGTGTCCGAATCCGCGGAACGTCCACCTAAGCACTCCGTTTACAGCGCTCGAACTCGCACAGCATGTTCTAGATGGCATGGGGAGAGCCTTTGCAAAGCTTCCATTGATTACCTACCTAGTCGAGTCGCGGCTCTCTACAAGAGCAATCCTCTCTTTTGCAGAAATTAGTCATCGGAAGTATCTTTTTTTTTTCCTGCGTGCATCTTCCGAGAATGCGCATCTGCAGGAGTTAATTGCTCCGTCCGGAGTGTCAGTTATGCCATCGGCTCAGCCGGATCATCTCCAGCGTTGTTATCGGCACTCTCAGGTGACAACGTCATCATCCTTCAAGTGTCCGTTGCCCGACGCTTTCTTGGCAGCCCTGTTCCTGTTTCCCATGGATAAGTTGTTTTTTTTTCCCAGGCCAAGTCCAAGTCTTAAAGAAATGGCGCCCTCGCCCAGCCAAATGAAGGACTCTTATCGCCAGTAGTTTCTCTTTTTTTATTCCCTTTAGCTTTCTCTTCCTTCTTCATTGTTTATTTATTCTTCTTCTTCTTCTTCTCCCAACCTCCCATTCGACCTCCCCTGGTCGCATCGTGTGTAAACAGACGCTGCTGCCCACGATGCCCGGCGCAGGTCAGGATCCAGCGGCCGTCCGCTCCATGTCGGAGGATTTGCCAAACAATGCCGCTGCTGCTGCTGCTGCAAAGGCCGCTGACATTCCCGTCCGCGGCGGCATCACCATGTCGCATCACGGCACCGCCTCGCTGCCAAACATTGTCACCTTTGCGTCGTCCATGGAGATTCCCACCCGTCGAGCCAGCCAGCAGGTCGCCCCGGAATCCCCTCGCACCGACGCTCCCCGGCGAAGCCTCTCGTATGCGCAGCGGCAGGAATCAGACGTCTACTACGACTCGCGGGCGGGCACGCGCAAGGAATGGAAGCGACGGGATCGGACGCTGCAGGACTACTACGGCAACAACCCGCAGCTGCTGCCCCAGCTGCCCTTTACCTGGCACCACGGATGGAAGCGCTGGAGACTCTTTGTGTTCGCCATCGTGGTGTTTATCGACGGCTCGGTGGTGCCGATTGTGCTCTACTATGCAATGAGATACGCCGGCCACGTCCCGGGCTGGATCATCTTTGCCGTCATCACAACCATCTGGGGCGGGCCCACGTACGTCGAGTTTGGCATCAGGACGCTGCGCCTCATAAAGAAGGAGAGATTCTATCGCCCGTTGGGCACCAACAGCCGCTGGTGCTTTGACACTCTCAACTGGACGTCGGTCCTCACCATTACGGCCGTCACGGCGCTCTTCATCGTGGGCAGTGCGCCGCACGAGGTCTGGCTCCGGGTTCTCTGCATGCCGGCGCCGGCCATTTTGTACAGCATTGGCGGTGTTTTGTTTCTGATTACGCTGTTCCACGCCATGGACTGGCGTGCTCCCTTTCGTCTAAGCTCTACGGCAAAAGGCGAAAAGGTATGTTGTCTTTCCCTCTCTCACTCTACTCTGTCTCATGCTTGGTGAGCGTCTCTGTACTGACAAATCTTTTTTCTCTTGCACAGGTTCTGCCGGGGGTGTATTATTTTATTGAAGACACCGTCGCTGTCAACGCCGGCGCTGGTCGGCCATACCGCGAAGCTCTGGCTGCACGTTATACTGCTAGCCCCCGCTTCCGGCGAATGCTATTTGTCCAGTCTCTGTTCTGGTCCATCCCCGCCCTCATCTTGGCTGCCGGCCTCACCGTGATAGCTCTGATCCATCCGATCCCAGCAACCGTCGCATACGGCATATGCTGGGCTGTGCCGTTTTTGTGGTGCGCGCTCTGGTGCGGGATTACCATCATGTGGTGCAAGCGGGACATGGTCCGGGAGAGAGAAGAGTGGGAGAGGAAAAACCCCACGGAGAAACTCGAGGCAACAAGCAATGAGCCTTTGGCGGCGGTATAATTGTGTTGTATTTATCAAGGTTGCTGCTACCACTACTCTGTTGTTGCATACATCTTTTAACGACGACGCATATCCCTACCGCACCTAGCCCATACATCGTTGGCAGTGATTGCTGTGCTGATCATCATGGCAACGGCAATCACTTCAGAATCTACTTGGACCAGCCCAACAGCAGAGGCTGGGAGAAGCAAGTCCATGGCGTCAGATATGGCCTTTAGGATCAGCGGCGAAACAGGCTCCCCGGGTTTTGTCTGACTGTTGCTCGTCTCTACCTGATTTTCATTTGGCTTCGTTGGAGCAGACGTATCGCCATCTTTTGTCGATGACGAATCTCCATCTTGATAGTCACTTTCCTTCTGCGCGTCCTTTTCTTTCTCGTTGGTAGACGGGGAACTGGGGGCCACTCGATTGCCAAGAATGCGCAATAATCTGGTGGCAGAGCGGAAGAGAGAGATGCACAAGGCAACCAGCCAAAAGTACTGAGCTTGGTAGTTTAAGCTAGCAGTCTGCTCGGGTCCGAATATCTGAAGCTGGTCGATTTCCAGCAGATCCAGCAGAGTTACCGTCTCGAGCATGCCAAAGACGCCCAGGGACGTCTTGCAGAGCACATCAAGCAATGCGTCAAAACCCAGCACGCCCGAGGCATAGACATCCCACCCCAGCTTGAATTGGTCCAAGAACCGGAAGAAGCGCAAGAGGCGTCTGGTGAGGTTGATGTTTGATCGCAGCAGCAGGAATGACGCCGGGGGTGGGACGTTGATCGACGTGAGATGGAGCTGCGCGGCGACTTGGAAGGCGGGATATGTGGCGATGAGAGACACTAGGGCCTGGACGAAGCGTAATGAGCGCTCGATGCCGGCTTGGCTGGCGTCAGCATTAGCCAGTAGATTAATTCATCACGTTGCTCTAATTTTTGTGCTCCAAGTGGTTGGGGATGGAGGGGGAATGTAACCCACCACTGTCCGTCCCAAAGACGATGAATTGACGCAAGAGCGTCATTGTACTGTATCAAGAAGAAATACACTGCAGTTAACACAGTATGAACGATTCATATGTACGCAATTGAGTGAGAATGTGAACGGTGAAGAGGATGACGGATGCAAGTACATGGCATGAAGCTGTGCCTTTGGTATCGGATTGGATGTTTTTAACGGCTCCCGATAAGGAGGGCTTTGGGCAATATGCAGATGAGATTGCAGCATTCTACACAAACTAGCAGCAGCAGTACATAATAGTGGTCCTTTTACGGGGCACGATATAAAACTCCCGTCGTGTCGTGTTGCTACTGGACTCACTGCCTGCCTATACTAAGGCTGTAAGGCAGAGCCATCGTGTGAATGCTCAGTCAACAATGATACTGCACAACATCGTGATTCATTAGCATGTGATTCCAAGACAGCGACACGAGAAAAAAAATAGCTTCATCCACTAAAACATGTGAAGCATGTCTGTCTACCTTATTTCAACCTACCACATCCAAAGCGAACCAGCAGCCTCTCTCTCTCTCTCTCTCCTCCACTCTTTCCATCCCGGAGTCTAGGGTAGCACTCGGGAGTATTGACGCCTTTCTTGATTGATGGGAAACACGCAGCTCGCCGATCATCAAACTCGTCACTCGTCTTGTCATGTTTTCGTCACTTGGCCGCCGATGCTTCAGCGTGCTCAGATCAGCCCCTCGTATCCGCAAGACCGTCGCCGTACCGTGCGGCTCTGGAGGCTCTGTCGAAATCGAGTCTGTACATCCACACCCCCCCCCCCAAACCACCAGCAAACACAGCGCTAACGCCCGCAAGCAGCTTGTACAACATTGATGAGTTTTCACCTTCGAAATTCCTCATTGTTCATTTGCCCCCGCTGCCGGAGAGCGCCAATGGGGTGAAGCAACTGCCAGAGTTTCTGCACGACTGGCCCGTCGCCAGCATCAACTACCGGTGGACGACTGAGAGCCTCAATGCTGCTGGCCAGGAGGACGACGGGTTCCTCGACGCTGCCGACTGGCCTGTGCCGATGCACGATGTGGCATTTGCCTACCAATGGATTGCCGAGGCTTTGATGCCGCCAGACAATGGCCGAGGCAGCATCTACGTCTACGGCTCTCATCTCGGCGCCGGCCTGGCCATGTCCCTCTCCCTGACGGAATCACACCCGCATAAGCCGTTTTGCGTCCGTGGCGTCGCGACCTACAACGGCATCTACAACTGGACCATGTTCCTCCCGGGCCACAAGGTCCTCGGCGCAAAGTCCGTCAGAGACGCAATGAGGGCCATGCGGCGTGCAAACGGCAACGCTCGACTCGACTCTTTGCATCAGAAGCTGGTGTCCCTGTTCCAAGAGCCGGCCCATCTGTTTGACCCCTTTGCGAGCCCGAGTCTCTTTTTCCATAACCCGGGACTGCCCATCCCCGAGTCTTTCTACGCATCTGCCGAGTTTGCAGGCGTTGTGAGCGCCATGAAGGGGGAGAAGGCGGAGACGTCTGCCACGCCTCGCAGATCGTATCTTGTGTTTCCCCCGCGGACGTCGACTCTCAAGATTCCCGAGACGATGCTCTTACATGACGCACCGTCTCCATCACCTTTACATCAACATTCACCGGAGACGAAGACGAAAACAAGTTCAAAAGCTCACGATACAAGACACACATTCATGGCTCAGGCGGACGAAATGGCCAGTTTAATGCGGCGCAGCATCGCCCGGGTCGAGCTTAAGGAGCGGGCCAGATGGGATGAAGACGTGCACTTCTTGGCTGAGGAGCCGGAGCGCAGAATCAACGTTGTGGAAGTGGGACAAGAGCAAGACAGAGAAGAGCTTGGCTTGAATGATGCTGGGCAGCGGGTTGTCTCGGATTGGCTGGGCAAGTTGAATACGATACGACGATGGCTGTGAACATGGCTCCCTTTGGGATTGTCTCTTGAGTGACGTCAGTGAATCGTGATGTTTTCCTGTTGCTGTGCTGTGCTGTGCTGTGCTGTGCTTATGCTGTGCTTATGCTGTGCTCTGTCTATTACAGGTTGTAAAGCTGGGCTGTGATTTGATTTGATTTGATTTGACCAAAAGAGCTCAGACAAAGGCTGCGTTTTATTGACGATACGATACTATGACATCCATGACACGACAAGGCATGGGCTTGGGCTTAACAGCATCAGGTACACCGGGCACCGCTAATGCTGCAGCCTGTACCTTGCCTGAAATAGGCGGCAGCCGTCACGTCCCCTTTGGGTACTAGCCCGAGGTACGTACTGCGCTAGCCGCCAGTCAGCAAAGCTACAGGTACCTTTACCTACAGCACTTCCAGGGACGCTACTCCATATATCAATCAACCGCTACCGCTCCGTCACTCTCCATCCGTGACGCAATCATTCGCACCAACACCTTCCATCATCACAACAATCCCGAAGCTGTCCCTGCTCGACGCCTTTGATTTTACAGCTGCAGACGAGGCGCTGGGAAGCTCGTCCCGGCTCGCATTTTGATGGCCATTCGGCCTCGAGGCGCCATGCGTCTGGCGCTGCTGCAATCGGGCCTTGCCGCCTTGCTCTTCGGAGCGAGCGCCTACGCCGAGTCCTACACGCCCAAGCACGAACTGGGCCGCTGTGCCTTTCGCGGCCAGTGCGGCAAGCAGAGCCTCTTTGGCAAGGAGCTGCCGTGTGTCGACAATGGCCTTGCGCACGATCCGGACGCCGAACTTCGAAAGGAGCTGGTTGAGCTCTGCGGCGCCGAATGGGGCGAGGGGTCGGTCTGCTGCAACATGGAACAGGTATGTCGCGTGCCTCGTGCTGGAGCATGACGAATGCTAATGGTCATTCAAAGGTCCAAGCTTTGAAGAGCGAAATGGGCACTCCAAAGACGCTCATCGGTTCTTGCCCGGCCTGCAAGGAAAACTTCTTCAACCTGTTTTGCAAGTTTACCTGCTCTCCCGATCAATCGACCTTTATCAACGTCACCGACGCCGCGCCAAAGAGCGGGAAGCTGCTCGTCACTGAGCTCGACCAGCTGGTCTCTGAAGAATATGGCTCCGGGCTCTACGACAGCTGCAAAGAGGTCAAGTTTGGAGGCGCAAACAGCAGGGCCATGGACTTGATCGGTGGAGGAGCCAAGAATTATCACGACATGCTCAAGTTCCTCGGCGACAAGAAGCCCTTTGTTGGTTCTCCTTTCCAAATCAACTTTCCGGAAAAATACGACCAGCCCGGCATGGAACCCGTGGAGATGAAGCCCAAGAAATGCAACGACGAGGATCCGGCCTATCGATGTGTATGCGTCGACTGCCCCGCAGTATGCCCTACGTTGCCGGATGTCAAGGAGGCTGGATCCTGCAAAGTGGGAAAGCTGCCCTGTCTTTCGTTCGCCTCCATCTTTACGTATGGCGTCTTGCTGCTTGCTCTCTTCACTGCCGTCTTTGGCCACATCTTTTGGTTCAGATATCTCAAGCGCCGCGTCGAAAGGACTCGTCTACTGCACGAATCCTCCCACAGCGATGACGAGGATGAGGGCGGGCCTATCCTAACTGATGCTATGCGAGATCAGCCCACGAAGCGGTATTGGCTGAACGACAAGTGCGACAAGGCATTTCGTAACTTGGGAGACACGGCCGCGCGGTTTCCAGGCCTCACCATAGGCATCAGCTTGCTCGTCGTTGGCACCCTGAGTGCTGGCTGGTTCCGGTTCGATATCGAGCAAGACCCTGCTCGACTCTGGGTCAGTCCGTCTTCGGCGGCTGCGCAAGAAAAGGAATACTTTGACTCCAACTTTGGCCCCTTTTTCCGAGCCGAAAAGATTTTCCTCGTCAACGACACCGAATCTTCTGGCCCCAGCCCCGTTCTCAGCTACGAGACATTACAGTGGTGGACAGAAGTTGAAAAGAGCGTGGAGAAACTTCAGGGTTCTACCTATGGAAGCTCACTTAGCGATGTTTGTTTCAAGCCTACCGGTGATGCTTGTGTCATTCAGTCTGTTACGCAATATTGGTACTCAAAGGGAGGAGACATCGACCCCAAGTACTGGAAGGACGACTTGCGCAGCTGCGCAAAATCTCCCGTGGACTGTCGACCTGCCTTTGGACAACCCATTGAACCAACCATGATCCTGGGCGGCTACGACGACGATGTCGCTGAATCTCAAGCCATGACCGTCACGTGGGTGGTCAACAACGCCCCCGAGAATTCCAACACGCTTGCTCGTGCCATTGATTGGGAGAATGCACTCCGTGATCGGCTCCTTCAAGCCCAAGAAGAGGCCAAGAGCCGTGGTCTTCGATTGTCCTTTACCACCGAGATTAGTCTTGAACAGGAACTCAACAAGTCGACCAACACGGATGCCAAGATTGTCGTCATCAGCTACATTGTCATGTTCATCTACGCCTGTCTGGCACTGGGCACACCCCTGAAGCACCTCTTTGGAAACCCAGCGCTGCTGCTTGTCGAATCAAAAGTCACTCTGGGTCTCGCCGGCATCATCATTGTTCTCATGTCTATCTCTGCGTCCATTGGTTTCTTCTCCTGGGTTGGCTTGAAAGCTACGCTCATCATTGTCGAAGTCATTCCCTTCATCGTATTGGCTGTCGGTGTTGACAACATCTTCCTCATTGTCCACGAGCTTGAAAGAGTCAACATTAACTTCCCGGACCAGATGGTGGAGGAGAGAGTCGCCCGGGCCTTGGGCCGCATGGGACCTTCCATCTTGTTTTCAGCCTTGACCGAGACGTTTGCGTTTGCCCTTGGATCTGCGGTTGGCATGCCTGCTGTCCGAAACTTTGCTGCTTACGCCGCTGGTGCGGTCCTCATCAATGCGGTTCTTCAGATGACCATGTTTGTGTCCTTTTTGGCATTGAACCAAATGCGGGTGGAAGATCATCGTTGCGAATTCTGGCCGTGGTGGCAGATTAAGAAGGCCAGAATCACTCTTAATGGCAGCAACGGCTATCCGCCAGCAACTGGAAGAGGGTCTGATGCTGATGAGGAGAGTTACCTGCAAATCTTTATCAGGAACACTTATGCACCCACTCTCTTGCGAAGGCAGACCAAGGTCGCTGTCGTGGCCGTCTTCCTGGGTCTTTTGTCAGCTGCCATCGCCTTGCTACCAGGCATCCAGCTTGGACTGGATCAGCGTGTTGCCATTCCCGATGGCTCCTACTTGATCCCCTACTTCAACGACCTCTACGACTACCTGGAAACTGGGCCACCGGTGTACTTTGTTACCCGCCGGAGTGGATGCGTCTCAACGCCCACAACAGCAAGCAATCTGCTCAAGGTTCACCACCTGCGAGCCATTCTCCCTGACAAACACTCTGGAACTTGAGAGACAGCGATCTGACATTTCATACATCATGTCTCCAACGGCAAGCTGGGTCGATGACTTCTTCCTCTGGCTGAATCCCATCTACGAGCAGTGCTGCATTGAGCGTGGCTCAACCTGCTTTGCGGATCGCCAACCTGCTTGGAACACGTCTCTGTATGGGATGCCTGAGAATGACGAGTTTATTCACTATCTCAAAAAGTTCCTTGCGGCAAAGACTGATGACGTTTGCCCGCTGGGTGGCCAAGCCTCCTACGGAGATGCGGTTATTCTGGATGATGAATCTGCCCACGTCAAGGCCACTCATTTCAGAACCGCGCATACACGCCTTCGCAGCCAAGAGGACTTTATCAAAGCCTACTCTTCCGCACGCCGTATCGCCTCTGACATTACCAAGGCTACTGGAGCGGACGTTTTCCCTTACAGCGTATTCTACATCTTTTTCGACCAATATCTTAGCATCATCCAGCTGACTGCCGGTCTTTTGGGGGCTGCTGTCGGTGCCATTTTCGTCATTGCGTCGTTCCTCTTGGGCTCTGTTCTCACAGCTGCCATTGTGACGTCGACGGTTATAATGAGCGTCGTTGACATTATGGGTGCCATGGTGCTGTTCAACGTCTCCTTGAATGCCGTTTCTCTCGTGAATCTCATTATTTGCGTCGGAATCTCGGTTGAATTCTGCGCGCACATTGCTCGAGCCTTCATGTTCCCCTCGCGAACCGTCATGGAGAACAGCTTCAACGTCAACGGGCGAGATGCTCGTGCGTGGACGGCGCTGGTCAACGTTGGCGGATCGGTGTTTTCTGGCATTACCGTGACGAAGCTGTTGGGCGTCAGCGTTCTTGCGTTTACGCGATCCAAGATTTTTGAAATCTACTACTTCCGAGTGTGGCTGGCCCTGGTCGTCTTTGCCGCCCTTCACGCACTGGTGTTTTTGCCGGTTGCGCTGAGTCTTGCCGGAGGGGAGGGTTATGTCGATCCCGAGAGCGAGGGCACGGCCGCTCAAGATTTGACTGATAGACGATGGCGAGCGATTACAATCAACGACAATAGCGATTCTGAAGATGACTATTGAGGTCTTTGGAGACCAAAGACCTTTCAGATTGGCTTTTTGCCATGGTTACTGTAAAAAGGACCTGCTGAGAGTTTCTTTTTTTTACCCAGATTGTCCTCGAGAAATTGGAATACATTGTGCTTGCACTATAGTTGGTTGAAAGAGGCGGATTTCTTTTGTGTTAAGGAGTAAACGGTGTCTGGTACACGAATTTGTGTCGGGAATTTGCTGGGATGTAATAATAGGAGCATACACGGGTAATAATAGCAGTGGATTGGATATTGCATTCAAGTCTTTGCATGCTGAGATTGGTCAGACTGTCCTAGAGGTTCTCATTTTTCGCTCTATTTTCTATCTTGTTGGTTTAATAGGTGGTACTACTAAGGTACTATGGTTCTCACATGTCCATTTTTGATAGAGGCATTGTTGGTATAAATTAGATGGCCTCTGACGAGCCTAATAAACCAGCTTTCTAAAGAAACTTGATAGACAACAGGCAATCTGGTCTGCCATAAGAAAAGTCCCCCGAGTCCCTCCGAGATTCTCAGAAATGCGAGTGTCAATATTTGATCAGGGGCATGTCGTCTGCTTGCTCGGGTTCAGGGCTGGCAGAGACGTCTTCCTCCGCCTCTGACGATTCGTCATGCGGCCAAGTAGCCATCTCGTCCTTGTCAGCATCATCGTAGCCCTTCCGTGCCATCCATGAATCGGCACCGCTACGCTTCCTCTCTCTCACCAGTCCCCGGTCCAAGGCGCAAACCATCTTGCGGCCGCACGCCTCGGGAAACTCTTGGCCGTCTCTGCCGATGAAGACGGGCTTCCAGTCGTTGAGCGGATTCTTGAGGTCGCCGAGCTTCCAGAACTCGGTGCGGCGGGTGCTGAGCCATTGGACGCGGAAAGGGGCGCTGGGTTCCCAGGAGATGGTTGTCCATCCAATCGTGCCATGGGTATGGTGGTTGAAGGAGGAGAGGTCATGCGAGCCTGGTAGGGGGGATGTGGTTAGTTGTGTTGAGGAAGTGTGTATGTGTGTCTGGTTTGATGGACTTACGTAGCCTTGGAAGGCCTTGGATTTGTTGACGGAAAAGATGAGAAAGACGTTTTTGTGGTGCTTGAAGGCGCTGGCAAAGATGGCGCCGTTGCGCGCACTTGTGATCCATAATCCCTGTTTTGTTTGTTAATATGAGGGATCGGCTGGTGGTGTAGAGCTTGTGTGAACTCACGTCTTGTTGGGACATGTCAACGTTCTTAACGTTGAAGGACTTGATTAGAAAGTAGCATGATTCTGCCAATGCTGTTGAATGCTGTTAGAATAACAAGAGAAGAAGAAGAAGAGGAGGAAAGATGAATGGCGTTGAATAGGGGTTTGGACGTATATGGATACCTTGCTTGGGAGCCAACGACAGGATTTGGGATGGAGTGTAGGTTCTCACGCTCTGACCTTTGCTGGGGCGGCGGGATCCGGCCTCGAACGGCCCATCCGACGAGGAGGGAGATGCCGTTTCCTGATTCTCGGAGTCAGGGTCATCAAGGCATGCAGGCACTTTGACAGATGGCTGAGCGTTTTGGAAATTACTTTGACGGAACGGCAACCTGCTTCTAAACGTCGTGGACCAGGTATACGAGTCTGCCCCTTTATTGACTGAAGAGACCTCGGAGTCACAACGTTCGTTTGCGCTTGTAAAGGCCGCTGACTGAGAACCCAACAGCGTGTTATAGTTGACGAAACTCGTCTTTTGAGCCATCGAGAATGGAGACGAGAAGCCTTTCAAGGTAAGAGGGCTCTGCGGAATCGTAGAAGCAGTTGAAGAGCCGGAAGACTCTGTGGAGGTGCGAATCTCCTCGAGAATCTTGGACCGCTGCTCGTCGAGAGTTTTTAGTTTGCGGAGTGCGGTGAGGACTTTTTGGCGATGCTCGATGTCGAAGAAGCCAGTGTATTGGAGCCAGAGCTTGATGTCACTATCGACGTCAGGTATGATGGTGCCATCTTGTTGGTGTTGACGTTGGCTCTGGTTCTCCTGCGAGGCGCTTCTAGTGGTTCCTCTGGACGAAGCTTCGCCGTCGCTGTCTGCGGCTTGCATCTTGCGTGGCCGAGGCTTGGTGGACTAATTTCTCGTCTGCAATAGTATGAATCAACTGGGCGGTTATTATCGAAATGCCGTGCCCTGATATGGTGTAGTAGATGGTTAATATGGTAGATCCTCTGTGTCTTTTGGTGAGTAGTTCTACTAAAGTTTCCGAGTCGTTGCACCACCCCTGAGCAGAAGGTCCTGACGCTTGGTGTTGTAGAAGTTGGCGGTAAACGTGGATGGTGTTTGTTTGTGATGGAGGCTTTAAATAGATATTGGAAGACCTTGAGAAGGTAGGCCAAGCGGTGTAGATTTTTGGATGGCAGAACAAACGCCGTGACAAGGCGGACAGCCTCTCTTGCCTCAATGGGCAGAATGGGCAGGCACTAAATCACGGAAGGAGCTGCACATGTCCGATGCAGACATGCGATCATTTGTTCACAAAAGATTGGAACTTTGGCGGTGATGATATTTCATGTCTATACATTAATGATAAGATAAATATGCGTGATTAAGAGGTCGACAATGATGTGCTGTAGAGCAGAATTGGTTGAGTTGGGACTTGGTGTTGTGATGAGTATCCTCGATACTGAGCAACGAAGAGTGCAATTCAGAGAGTTTACTATGGATAATTAAGACAAGGTGCAGAGATTTATTATATTCAATATTTTGTTTGCTTGTACTTGTCATGACGAACCGACCAAGGCATCTATGCTGGCGGCATAAACGAGGCAAACAAGCCTCCCTGGATGCCGGCATACATGACCATAAAGACAACAACTCCGGGGCCCATTTTGCGAGTCTCGCCGTTGCCTAGGCTGTCAGCTATCCACCAATACCATACGGGATAACCAGATGCCAGCCGAGTTATAATCTGCACGTGGAAATTGGTAATAGCCAAGACAGCAACCAGTGTCTGGATTGCAGCTAATGTGAGCACAAAGGTACGATGTGATTCCGCAACAACAGGCGTGGACGGACTAAGGCTTTGACCCCGGCTCTGAATAACTTGTACTCCTGACTTGATGAGAAGCGTGAGCACAGGGCTGGCCAATATGAATAGAGGCAACTGGTTTGGGGTCCAATATCTCAAAAAACCATTATCCCTGTCACCATGGTGAGTACAAACTTTCTATGCGTGATTCTAGTATACAGTAGCAACTTACCAGTAGTAGGCTTGGACAAACGTATATATGCTGGGTACCATGCGGGAACACCATGGCCTTGGCTCTGCGTCAGTGAGGTCAACCTTGCAATATCTAAACCAGGCCACCGTTTGCGGCACCACACTGCCAGCTGCAATGCAGAGGCCGCCAATGATCAAGGAGGCGAGCAAGGCTAGCCTTGAAATACTCGGCTGGCGGAAAAAGGCGAGCAGGCCCCTGATGGCTTCTACGGCAAACAGGAGCCCGCTGAACAAGCCGTTGCTCCTAAAAGCGGTGGCCAGTCCAAACGAAATGCCTGCCCCGAGAAATGCCAGGATCCGTTTGCCAATGCCAGAACTGGACTGGACACCGGTGGCGAAGAGCAGATTGCCGATAAAGGACAGGCAGGCAAACGGACTCTCCCCGTACGGAGCGGATAGGAAGAGACCGGCCGGGGAGAGGATGTGCAGAACCGCTGCCACGTAGGCTAGTGTTTTGTTTCCAAAGAGAACGAGAGTGAGTCTGTGAAGAGCCAAAACAGCAATCAGGTGAGATAAAGTGGTAAAGATGATGGCCGCTACGGGCTCAAGGGCAGCATCATCATCGCCGACCAGATGCGTCAACGGCTTGAAGAGCCACAAGATGCCGCGTACAGAAAGCGGCAACGCTGCTCCAAAGGCCCATTGCTGCTCGTAAACATAGCCGTCGCGCGCAGCCTTCATAAAATATAGCGCATCCCATCGCGTCAACCGGGTTGCGAGGGCCGATGCATTGGCGCTTGAGCCGTACAAGCTCTGGAAGAAGAGAGACGTTGACGTGTCATAGTCGTGGCTGATGGTGGTTCCGAGGGCTATAGCCAATAAGAAACCTTTCCATGCGACAAAGACGGCGATGAGAGAGTGCAATGGGCGGGATTCATTGTAGGGGATGAGCTTCATCTTTGTGGCTATGGGAGGATGAGCATTGGATGATGAGTGAGTGAGTGCGTAGTTGTGATGAGATGTTCAAATCATTTGCTTTGAGTGCATTGGAATTATGGAGTTGTGCTCATCAATTCGCAGCTGAAGTCATGAACAAAACAAGAAATGAGCTCAAAAGCAATGGGCATGAAAGAGAATTAAGAGGGCGTGTGAGTTTGACGTGAAATGTGTGAAGCAACATTTGATGAAGTCAGTAAGTACATGTAGGTAGCCTGGCTTTTAACACGGTTGTCTGGTAAAGTACCTGCTGATATGCTGGATAGCTCTGTTGTACCCATTCCACTAATCTGCGACAGTTTGGCGTTGTCCAAGCTTAGCAGTACTTGATTCTTATCAACACTAGCTAGTGGATACCTACTGTACTGAAATCAAGCAACTTGACTTTCGTTCAACTACATGTACATTTTCCAACACCAGCGGAATATGACCTTGTGCAAATATACTTGCAATCATTTATGGTGACCATTTTTTTAAACTGTCGCATATCTTTGCCCCTGAGACTACATGTACTGACAGTTTCATTTCAAGGTTGGCTTAATACTATATTTTGTATGCAGACAAATTCGCTGGAGCTGAGGTGCCACCAGCCTTGTCCGCGATGTTGTCACCACCCGATTTAAAAAGTGCTGCGATGGCACATCTTTGGTCAATCTACGGAACATAAATGCCTGCCTACGTACCAATGAAGAGATACCACGTTGGTGACGTTAGGCAGCTTGCCACAGCCACTCCGCTGAAAACGCCTCGCAAGGCTCTGTGGTTTCTTGCACCGCTACCTAATAAATAATGCCCAACACCCTAGAGATTCTACCTTGGATGATAGCGAGATGCATTGCAAACACCTTCATTTCCTTTATAACAAACTGTTTCCTCAAATATCTGTTATTCTTGCTACCTGATATCGGCAATGAGCCTCGGTTTCGAAGTTGACTTCTTAGCCGTAATTGGCCTTATGAATCAGGTACGCAAGAGCTTCGCCGGCGCGCCTGAGCAATTCAGGGCCATCTCTGATGACGTTCGGGGATTTTCTATCGTCTTGCAAGACATCGAGGCCAACTGTACCGAACTCGGCCCGGAACAGACACAAGAATACCAGGGTGTCCTGACCAGTTGTAAGGATCTGCTTGAACAGCTGAAGAAGACTTTGGAAAACTACGCTTGTGTGGCTGAAGCCGGCAAGACTGGGAAAAGGGCAGCTATCAAGAAAGTTTGGAAACGGCTCAAATGGGAGCCCGACGACATCCGTGACATACGCAGCCAAATATCCGTCAAGATAGCCACATTGAGGAGTCTCAACGATCAAGTTAGCAGCCACAACATCGCAAAGCTTATCCGTCACCAGGAAGATACGGAGCGTGAGGCTACACTGAATTGGGTCAGTGATATCAACTATGTTGCACAGCAGAACGATATTGTCCTCCGTTGCCAGATAGGCTCCCGCAGATGGCTATTTGAATCTGAAGTATACTTGGCATGGTGCAAGCGGAAAGGCAGCCTTCTCTTTTGCCCCGGAAATGCTGGTACAGGAAAGACCTTTACTACGGCAATGGTGGTTGAGAGTCTGCGGCTTGCGAACGATGCCGAGACTTTGACGACTTACATGTACTGTACTTACCAGAACCACACCCAAACCATAGAGAAGCTTCTCTGCAGTCTTTTACGAGTTGCACTCGAAGAGGCAGACCACGAGGCTGATGGAACCATTTCTACCTGCAAGCAGCTGCGTTCGTCCAACAAAAACATTTCTCGACAGTACTGCTTAACCCTACTACAAGATCTCTTTTCCAGATTTACGAGGGTCAACTTGATAGTGGATGCACTAGATGAACTCACAAATGAGGTGCGACGACCACTCATATACGACCTTTTAAAACTTCACAAGAGTGGTATCGTCAGCCTTTTGGTGACTTTACGTGGCATTCCAGAGATTTAACACCTCTTTGAAGCCTGTGAATTTTATACCTCTCTGGAAGTGAGGTCAAGCGACGAGGACATCCGGAATTTCTTGAGAGACAATATTTTTCAACTACCGAACTTTGTTGCTCGATCTCGGAAGCTGCAAGACGAAGTGATCGACTCGGTTACAATTGCAAGCGCTGGCATGTATGTGCCAGGCCTCATTACATTTACGTTGGTTGGCTCGGCCTTGCTCACTTATTCTTTAGGTTCCTACTTGCGGAGCTTTATTTAAAATCTCTGGCCAACATGATATCAGTAGGCAGCCTTCGTACGCGACTCTCCAATTTGACAACCGGTTCGAATGCATACGACGCTTTATATGAAGATTCCATGCTCCGAATTGGATTTCAGGGGCCCGAATTGGAGCATATTGCTGTACAGATGCTTCTGGTCCTGACGTGTGCCAGGCGCCCCCTTTCCCCCCAGGAGCTCCCTTTCCCCCCAGGAGCTCAGCCATGCTCTGTCCATAGACGAGAGCAGCGAAGCTTTTGACGAAGACATGGTTCCAGACATGGATGATCTGGTCGCCGCGTGTACTGGTCTTGCTGTATTGGATGACGCAAGCAACATCGTGCATTTGGTGCACAAATCTGCTGCCGAGTATTTCGAGCGCACAAGGTCCCGCTGGTTTCCAAGAGCAAACGGGAAAATGGCATTCATGTGCCTCCGATATCTTCAAATTGCTGAAACAAAGCCAGATGAAAGCAGGGGAGAAGAAGCTCCCTTCTTCTATTATGCCAAGGCAAATTGGAGTTACCACTCTACGGAGAGCGAAAAGGAGGCTGCGAACGATGCTATGATGGGTGATGCTTCACGAACAAATTCGGCCGCTGAAAGTGGCACTTCACCGAATAACATCGTAGTTACTCAGCTCGCCATTCAGCAAATGATGAAAGAAGTCGTCGATGTGGATTCCAGTATTATTGGAGCCTGCCGCGCTGGCCATCATGCATGGGTCGAGCAACTCTTAGTAGTTCGCAACTACGATATGAATATACACGGCATAAGCCAAAATACATTTATATCAGAAGATGGGAGTTTCATAAAATCTGCCCTCCCGATCGAACCACTTAGAGATAATGTATTGTTGACAATCGCGGCTGCTCGAGGAGATCACAGCATGGCCCTATTATTGTTGGAACGAGGGGCAGATCCAAACATCTTCAACGCTATGGGACAGACGCCATTGATAATTGCCGTGATGAAGGGTTTTGATAACTTGGTCTCAATACTCCTGGATCATAGGTTAATTAAGCCAGACTTGACGTGTTGGTATTCATGCGGGCTTTCTACTGCCTTCCTGGTATCGATTAAACTCGGGCGAGAGGGATGCTTTAGAATGCTGTTAGAGAGATCTAATCGTGGAGCGAGAGACAGCTTCTCGAGAGGTGCCATGTGGCTGGCTGCCGATTCTGGCAATACTGGCATCATCGCTGAGCTTCTCCAATGGCCCGAGGTAGAGATTGACTATACTGTCCCGGAGTTTTGCGGCAACCCACTTACTGCAGCAATAAGGGGACGACATGAAGAAGCTGCGCTACTTCTTTTGCCATACTCAAAATGTCAGAGCTGTAGTCATTGTGGGGTTACACCGATGCACTATGCAGTTTGTCATGGACTTCATGGTCTCTTGGAACGACTATTGGAGCACGACCCATCGATAGTAGACATCGGACTACATATCCATTCTCACGAAAATAACGGCCAAGGCCGGCCGTTCCTGATTGATTGCGAGCGGGGAGGCACAGAACAGATAAAGACACCACTTACGACCGCTCTTTATCTACAAGATATGAAAGCTGCTCAACTCCTAGTGCCGTATGCCGATGTCAATCAAGGCCTGGAGTGGCGACCTCTTCACGGAGCCGCCAAATGGGGTAACGTTGAAATCTTTGAGCTGCTTCTTAAACAACCAAATGTAGAGCCAGACCCCGTCGATGAGCACGGCCGAACGCCATTTCTCTTGGCAGCTGAACATGGAAATTATGACATTATGAAGGCGCTCATCCAGAAAGGGGGCATTCAATTTGATAGAAGAGATGCAAAAGGTCACATCTGGATCGACTACATTGGTCCTAATTACTGTCGACATCCATATTACTCTCAGCTTATGGCATCTGTTGTAGAAACTGATGTCAATATACGGGATTCAACAGCGTCCAGCCTTCTCCACCATGCCTGCCGCGCGCAGCTGAAGCTCTGTGGAGCGGCCGAATCCAGAGGGCTATTCCAGGCAGAACCGTTGGAAATTAATTCCGGTCCTCTGGTTGCTGAGCTATTGAAGAGACTTGGGGTCGATGTGAACTTATTGGATAAGGGGAGGAATACGCCTCTTCTCCTCGCCGTGAAAAATCACCAGCGAGACGTGGTACGGCTACTCCTGGAACGAGAAGATATAGACGTGTTGGCCCAAGACAAAGAAGGGAATGACGCCCTATGGCTTGCCGCAATTTACAAACCCATGTGCAAGCAGTTGTTTAATAGGTCTGCTTCTTTCATGAAAGCCGAAATACGTCCCATGAGAGGTCGAGTGCCAACTCGCTATAGAGTGGACAATTGGCCAGAGGTATTGGATGCAGAGTTTAAGCAGTATGATGAATCTATTTTCAGCATGTTGCTCCACGACGAACGCACAAAAAAATACCGCAGAAACGAGCAAGGGGATAGCATTATAGCTTTCGTGGCCATGGTGGGCACCAACAATATGCTTCAAGCAGCTTTGAAAATAACCGATTTGGCGTTGGGCCTTGAATTCTTATATCCTGGCGAGAAGAGCCTTCTATTCTATGCTTTATGGAACAACCATGACGATGAGGCTATAGACCTCCTGATTACGAATTCCCCTGCTGCTATTCTCCAGAAAGCTGATGATGTAGGCCGGACTCCACTATCAGTCGCAGTGCTCAGAGCCACCAGCCGAGCAACTCGATCACTCCTAGCAGCTGGTGCAAACATCAACGCTGTGGATCGATCTGGGAATACAACCTTGTCCTTTGTCGCCATGAAAGGACACCCTGACACAGCTCGCTTACTTATCGCCGCCGATGAGAATCTGATCAACACTCCAAATTGCAATGGCATAACACCGCTGATGCATGCGAGTTGGGAATTCAACATTCCCGTTATGTCTATCTTTCTTGAGATGTCTAATATCGATCTACTTGCGTTGGATGGTAAAGGACACTCGTTCTTGTGTCATCACATGATGACATACTATTCTTATGTACACATACCTCCATTCAAAGATAAATATAGAGGTGTATCAAAAGATGAGCTAGATGGCGTAATCTATCGTATCCACCGCCTTCTCCAACTTCATGTTTGCGCCATCAAAACCTGCATTCATAGCCCTTTTGTCTGCGCTATTGGGAACTATCGTCCTCAATATCGCCGTCCAGGATACAACATTGCTACAGGGAGGAAGGAATTCACTGGTTATATGAGCAAGTTACAACGCTATGCTATCCTATCGGACTACTTCCACCCTGGTTTAGAGTTTTCACGATGCGTCAGTACAACTGGGCTCCTGGAATTATTAGGCGAAGCAGAGTATGGCGACGATAACGACCACCAAAGCCTCTGTATGAGAGCATTACAGCTTTACTCTAACAAGGATTCATAGTAGCAATAGTAGCAGATACTGAGAATTCTAACTATGATTAAAGGCCTAATAAATAGTAGTACTTTTGAAGAGCCAAGTAGCAGCAAGGTGATTAATCTGTATCTCGCCCAGAATCGCTTGATTGTGCATTTGTAGTCATTGGAACACTAGATACCAGGTACATGCACCCAATCTAGGGCGCTGATAACTTGGTAAACATGTGCTATTGCTCATTGGTGCCGCCTTAAGTTTGTTTCAAGTTTATTGGACGTGAATTTGTGTCTTGATGAGCTCAGATGGATCATTTATAGAGAAGGTACTCTCTAGATACAGGTAATTGTCATGCCTTGGGTGCTTATCTGGGGTTAATTCTTACGTACATATATACACCTAATCTATAATCCTAACAAATGCCAAGATACAAATACTTAAAGAAACGCTATCATTCAAACTTAAATCTTTTCTCCAGTCAAGATGGGCAGAGCCTCATCACTCATCCACCAACTTACGCCCTTTTCACCAGGATAAGCATACTTGTCCATGCTCTCCGGCTTCATCTCAACACTGTATCCGGCCTCTGTCGGTGTCTGGTAGTATCCGTCCTTGATGACGGAGGGATGCAAAAAGTGCTCGTGGAGGTGATCCACAAACTCCAAGACGGAAAGCTTGCCGCTGACAACGACGTAGTCAATGGTGCTTAGGTGCTGAGTGTACTCGGGGAGACCGACGCCGCCGGAATGCGGCACAATGGGCACGCCAAACTTCTTGGCCATGAGCAAGACGGCCAGGACCTCGTTGACACCACCCAGACGGCAGGCGTCGATTTGGCAGACGTCGATGGCGCCCGTCATGAGCAGCTGCTTGAACATGACACGGTTCTGGCACATCTCGCCGGTAGCAACACCAATACCATAGGGCTTGAGGGCCTCGCGAACGGCCTTGTGGCCCATGACATCGTCGGGGGAAGTTGGCTCCTCAATGAACCAGGGCTTGTACTCGCTGAGCTGCTTCATGTAGTCGATCGCCTCGGGGACGGACCAGACCTGGTTGGCGTCGACCATGAGGACGTTGCCCTTGTCGAAGCCAATGATTTCGCGAGCAATGCCTAGACGCCTCCTGTCCTCCTCGACGCTGCCGCCAACCTTGACCTTGAAGTGTCTATATCCATCGGCCAGTGTGTCTCTCAGCAGCTGCTTCATCTTCTCCTCGCCGTATCCTAGCCATCCGGCACTTGTTGTGTATGCGGGAACAGCTCGGTTCTGGAGGGCCTCCTCAATGCGCTTGGCCTTGCCGGCCTCCTGCTCGCGCAGCATCGCAACGGCCTCTTCTGGCGTGATGGCGTCTGTGATGTAGCGGAAATCAATGCAGCGGACGTACTCCTCGGGCGTCATGTCGGCCACGATGCGCCAGACGGGCTTGTTGAGCGTCTTTGCCCACAGATCCCAGACGGCGTTGACGACGGCTCCCAGGGCAAGATGGATGACGCCCTTTTCGGGGCCAATCCATCGCAGCTGGCTGTCGTTGACGAGGTATCGCCATGTCTTGCCCCAGTCGGCTACCAGTGAGGAGAGAGTCTTGCCCTTGAGGCGGTCGGCAACGTGGGTGATGGCGGCGCAGACAATGTCGTTTCCGCGGCCAATGGTGAATGTCTGTTATGAGAAGCGATTTGTTAGCCAACTAGGAATCAATTGAGGTTGGTGATGGAGGTATGGCTGCTTACCATGCCGTGGCCGCTGTGAGGGGAATTTGTCTCTAGGATGCAGTACGCCGCTGAATAGTCGCCCGCAGCGTTCATGGCGTCTGAGCCGGTCTTGTCGAGGGACGTTGGGAACCGAACATCACGGCTCCTGAATCCGGTGATGGTAACTTCAGACATTTTGGCTGTGTGAGGATATGAGATTGAGAGATGGGGTTGGAGGGGGTAAGATGAGGTGAGGTGGGTTGGTGAGAATGGATGACAGAAGGAAAGGATGACAAGCTTCAGCTGCGACGAGACGAGAGGATCAAAGGGTATTTATTGCTCTACTGGATACTGAAAAGGACTAAAGCAGGAAGCCGGTTTCGCAGAAAAGGAAGAGGCAAAAGAATCACAAGCACATGCGGTTTCACGCGTGTCCCCAGTTGTCACGATATAGCTGGCCAATATAAGCGACGGAGAATATATAGCCGTCGAACCGGTTACGCCTCACGGGCTCTTTTTACTCGGCCATTGGTGGGATCTAAACCGCCGAGACCGTCTACGCGTAGCAAAGGGCATCGTTTACGGAGTCGAGAAGCTCGTTGCCATCTGGCCCGAAAGACGATTGGTTCGCGACACGACAAATTGGTGAAGAGAATGACATATTTTGGGGGTCCAGAGTTGGAGACTGAATCGTGTAATATGAGGGGAGACGGGAATGCTATGCCTGTCTTGGGATCTTCCTTTTCCCGTGTTGGTTAGACAAGGTAATGTGTAACCGGAAGAGCCAATCATTTTATCGAGTTCGGAGTTTCGAGTGAAATAAGATTAGCCGCTTTCTTTTCATATTGAATCCCTTTTGGAGGGGCTTTCGGGGTACCATCGGAAGATGGAAGAGAACCCCGCCCCCGCACTGGATGTTGGAAGCTCGTGTTTAGTTCGGTAGAGGAGACCCGAAGAAGCAGTAATTTTGGAGTTGCTTTGACTGGACGATTCATGAATGGTCATGTACTGTACTGCATCATATAAGCAAGAGAGTCTGAAGAGAGGAGTAAGTCTGATGGATACAAGAGTTCTCTTATATCTACCCTGTCTCTTCCTCCATCATATTTGATCTCTCTCTCTTTAGGAACTTGTCGTTTTACAGCAGTCATCTAATCCCGTCGGTATTGAATTCCTTCCGACGCTCCTCTACGCGAGTGACAAACAAACCATTGATACATATTTCCCGACGGCTTTTCTACCTATAATTGACAGCAATCCTAGAGATTTCTTATATCGCTATTTATGCTTAATTGACTGAAACAGTGTTATGTCTTGATATTCATCATACAACGTGTGCTACACATGGGGCATGAGACATGAGATCTTAAGGTGGTGGGCCAGTCTATATATATGGAGTACTCCGTACCTGCTGCTTAAATGACTTGCAGATCGATCTGTACCTGTGCCTGTGTTTACTCAGCTTGCATTATTCAGTGATTCCAGTCTACCTTACCTTCTATTGGCTGAACCGATGTGTTGGGGTAGCTGAACCTCCACGAGACACGATTGTATGGATGACTTTGATTAGACGTTGATAAGGCTAAGGTAGCTAATCGTCTTATCGTCAGTAACAACGCTGCTACTTCTACCTAAGGTATTCAGTATTTAGTCGCATCACAGTGATTCTGTCATCTTAAAACAAAGAGTTGGCCATATTTGTCATTATAAGTGCCTGCCTGTAAAGCACATCGGCCGTCACATGTCTCTGTCAGGATACTATGGTCAATGCTCATTCCGCACTTACGTGAACCAGCAAACTTCCACTGATGTACCTTCTGATACGTCGTCTGTAATCTCGCCATAGAATTTAGTAAGTGGAGTGACAATGATTTGTGATTGAAGCTACATGTGCTGTCTGTCCCCGCCAAAATTCCATCACGAAGCTGTTAGTGACCTGCCCCACTTTTGCCAACCGTTAATTCTCGAGCTCGAGGCTTCCAGTTTCTCTTCACGTTTAACCACGAATCATCCCAACAACAGTCACTCGATCCCTTCATTTCAACCTCATAATACCTCATACACCATCTCAATACACCATGGACGACGATTATGGCGCCGATGACGCCCTGCTAGAGGCAATGGCAGCCGTCGACTCGGCCCCTCCAGCACGCAGCTCCGTGAAGCAACCCACGCCTCAAGTCATCGACAAACCATCCGCCAGCAGCAGCTCCGGAAATACCGTCGTGCAGCCAAAGCCCCAAGTCATCCAACAAAAGACCATCGGCTCTGGCATCCTGGTGTCGCCTCGCCAACGCGGCAATCCCCTCTTGACCAGCATCCGATCGATACCGTGGGAATACAGTGACATACCGGCGGATTACGTCCTTGGCTTAACGACGTGTGCGCTCTTCTTGAGGTGAGAATCTTCCATCATGATAATGGACAGATCGTTGGCGCATATGTCATTGCTGACCTCATGCCTGCCCGGCCTCAGTCTCAAATACCACCGTCTCCATCCCGAATACATATACACCCGCATTCGCAATCTCCAGGGCAAATACAACCTCCGCATTCTCCTCACCCTCGTTGATATCCCAAACCACGAAGACTCTTTACGCGAACTATCAAAGACTTCAGTCGTCAACAATGTGACGGTTATACTGTGCTGGTCCGCAGCGGAAGCCGCTCGCTATCTTGAGCTCTACAAGTCGTATGAAAACGCCAACTTTTCGGCCATTCGTGGACAGCAGTCGTCCAACTATGCGGACAAACTGGTTGAATTTGTTACAGTACCAAGAAGCCTGAATAAGTCAGATGCCGTAGCTCTGGTCGCTAATTTTGGCAGTCTGAAGAATGCAATCAATGCAGAGCCAGAGCAGCTGAGCATGATTGGCGGATGGGGTGGCGCCAAGGTCAAAAGATGGACGTCTGCCGTTGAAGAGCCGTTTCGAGCAAGGAAAGCAGCCAAGAGAGGCTTCCAGTCATCATCAGCAGCTGTGGCAGGACGAGATTCAAGGGCAGTGCCTGCAATTGCTGACACTGATCGGCCTTTTGGGTCAGACGCTGAAAAGTCCGCATCTGCACCCCCAGCCAAGGTGACATCACACGCTTCTTCTTCTTCTAAATATGGCTCGCCCGGTGGCAGCGCGCCAGGCCCTCATCCTGAAAGTACAAAGCCTCCCGCGCAGTTTCACTTCTTGGACGAAGATGATGACTCTGACGAAGAAGAAGCGTTTACTACGATGAATCGGGGAGAAGAGCAGGCGCCTCCTCAACCTACAAACCAACCCCAGGAGGAGCGCCAACCCAACAAAGAAAGTAGCCAGCTTAGTGAAGGCGTAGCAGCGGCATTGGCAAAGCTGCGTCAAAACGGCTGAAGACGCCCATTCGCTCGCATAAAATTCCACATGCTCCCCCAACAGAAGTTGTATGCCTAGAGCGAATCGCCGCGAAACTGCCGAGAAAGAGGGGGAAGTTGATGCGATCCGCGGGTCACAACACATGACGCTGCGTAATAGTAATACGCTGGACTCCGCACGGCGGTGTTTGTCTGGCCATTGTCTACGAATGACGGCCGCACATTGGAATTCAGACGCTGGGACTTGGCTTTGTTCGGACTCTGGGGCCTTTGCAAGATCCGACGTGGGGTCAAGATGACCCTTGCATAAGACATACGTCGGCTATATTGGACCATACGTTGCATTATCGAGGTCTACGTGGGAGCAATGCACCACCGATGCAGCACAAGCACGAGAACAGGTCGCAGCTATCTAGCAGACGATAGATCGCCGTGCACACACCAGCCCAGCGATCGATTGTTAGCGGCCATGGTATCAGCAGCGATCCCCTCGAGTGGCGGCGCGTTCTCGAAGCTTGTCCAACCAAGGCCGGAACATTACGCTTGTCCCTGGAGCTGAGGTTGAGATGCGGGGCTCAACCACAAGCCGGTTCCTGAAGTGCCGTCGCCAATCTGTGGGGGAACTCCAGCTTGTGCTGATATCATCGCACGTACGAGTGGCGCCCGCGGCGCTAGGCAGTAAGAAGCAGGTTGGGCGGCTGTTGTTGTAAGTGGTGACAAGATGTTACGATTCGGTGGACATTGGTTCGGGAGATATGCCGGATGCTTGCCAGTGAGGCGCTCAAATTCCGATCCGCCTGGCCGCCTGTTTCACGAATTTCACGAAGCGGCTGCCAAGGCCTGCGTCCCGGCTTGGTTCATACGGACAATTCTCGTCGACGGCGCGTTATTTGCGCATTCTTCCTTCACAACCCGCCGTCCTCTGGAGTTTGGATGCATTGCCCATCGTCGAGTCTGACCTACCCATGCGTGGGGTTTGTCTTTGGCCGTTTTGTTGCCCGCCCCTCGACATTCCCAGGCTCACATACCACCGCGCATGGTCTACATGCCAGGATCAGCTCCGAATGGCACCTCATGATCGCTGCGTGTTGATTTAGGTTTCCCCTCTCCATCCCCCCTGCAAAAGTACCTAGGCTACCCCGGATGGATGAGAATTGCCAAAATGACTTGTCACCAACGACTCCGGGTCCCGTTGAGATGTCAATGGCACAAGCGATTCCGTCATGGCCAGAAACCACATGCAAGCTGCTGCTAGCTCGTGGTGTCACCTGCCTGCTGTGGCTCTGTCCACCGGCAATCCTCATCCACCCTTGGAGCTAAAAGCGCATGATCCCGGCAGGTTCTTGGACAAGAAGCATGCCGGACGGCCGTCGACGCATCCCTGGGCGGCGCCATGTCTTGAACTAGCAGAGTGGTGATTTATGCTTTGCACCCGCATGAACAATCCGTAGTATTGGTGGCTTAGTGTCGCATGAGGGATCATGGCAGCAAAGGGAGGAGTAGGAGGGAGAAGAAGAAGAAGAAGAAGAAGAAGAAGAAGAAGAAGAAGGAGGGTTCAAGAAATGATTGAAAAACACGGCCTTCCCGCCACTGAATTGTGATCTGCATCCCGTTTCCGGCCTTGAGTTTGGACCCATCCCCCTCCTCCTCCTGTCGGCTGTGCTATCCTACAGAATCGGAGACTGTCATCATGAGATTCACCAGCAGCTCCGTGCTTGCCTTTGGGCTTGTTGCGCCAGCATTGGCATATCCTCACCCACGACGCGGTTCCCCCAACCCAACAAGGGCGGCAGCGGTCAAGGCCGCATTCCAGACGTCATGGAACGGGTATCGCCAGTTTGCTTTCCCTCATGACGATCTCCATCCGGTTAGCAACACGTTTGATGATGAGAGGTGAGCTGTTGGCCGTAAACTCTCCGAACATACGGGGTAACCCGGCGCCGTCGAGTATCTAACTTTGGCCTAGAAACGGTTGGGGCTCATCGGCGATTGACGGCCTGGACACGGCCATCCTCATGGGAGCGACCGACATTGTCAACACGATTCTGCAGCGGGTGCCTCAGATCAACTTTACCACCACTGCGGTCCCCAACCAGGGCATCTCTGTGTTTGAGACCAACATCCGCTACATTGGTGGCCTGCTAGCCAGTGAGTTTCGATTTGCGTGTCTCGTGTTGGACGTAAATTGTACTAATTGCCCATGATTTGCATAGGCTACGACCTGTTGAAAGGCCCGTTTAGCTCATTGGTGTCAAACCAGACTCTGGTGAACAACCTCCTGAGCCAGGCCCAAACACTGGCCAATGGCCTCAAGGTCTCGTTCAACACGCCAAGTGGCGTGCCAGATCCCACCGTCTTCTTCAATCCCACTTTCCGGAACAGCGGTGCATCGAGCAACAATATTGCCGAGATTGGATCGCTGGTGCTTGAGTGGACGCATCTGAGTGACCTCACGGGAAACCCACTGTATGCCCAGCTTGTCCAAAAGGGCGAGTCGTATCTCCTCAACCCCAAAGGAAGCGCACAGGCATGGCCTGGCCTGGTGGGAACGTTTGTCAGCACCAGCAACGGCAACTTCCAGGACAGCAATGGCAGCTGGTCGGCGCTCTCGGACAGCTTCTACGAGTATCTGATCAAGATGTACTTGTACGATCCGGTTGCGTTTGCAAACTACAAGGACCGCTGGGTTCTCGCTGCCGACTCGACCATTGCGCATCTCGCCTCTCACCCAAGCACCCGTAAAGATTTGACCTTTTTGGCGGCCTATTCTGGGCAATCAACGTCGCCAAACTCTGGACACTGTAAGTATTCAAACACATACCGACAAATGGCCACATTAAGCTGACATGTCCCCCTTAGTGGCTAGTTTTGCTGGTGGCAACTTTATCCTGGGAGGCATTCTCCTGGGCGAGCAAAAGTACATTGACTTTGGCATCCAGCTTACCAACTCGTACTATGCCACGTACAGCCAGACTGCTTCTGGAATCGGTCCCGAGGGCTTCAACTGGGTGGACAGCGTGACGGGCTCTGGGGGCTCGCCTCCCTCGTCCCAGTCGTCCTTTTACTCTCAGGCCGGATTCTGGACATCGGCACCCTACTACATCCTGCGGCCCGAGACGCTGGAGAGCTTGTACTACGCCTACCGAGTGACGGGTGACGCCAAGTACCAGGACTGGGCATGGGCGGCTTTCACTGCCATCAGCAAGGTGTGCCGCGCCGGCAGCGGGTACTCGTCGGTCAACGACGTGACGCAGGCCAATGGCGGAGGAGCCTCTGACGACATGGAGAGCTTCTGGTTCGCCGAGGCACTCAAGTATGCGTACCTGATTTTTGCCGAAGAGTCGGCTGTGCAGTTGAACCCCAATGGCGGCAACCAGTTTGTGTTTAACACCGAGGCGCACCCCTTTAAGATTCGTCACTGAGGTGATGTCGTTGGATATATAGGAGAGGGTGTCTGTGGATATGTGAATATGAATAAAGCCATCCAATATGAATTGCTAGAAATGGACTCTTTTGTTTGAACTTGCATGTCAAAGTGGTCAATGGGATCATGTTTGATGCTGAGTAAGATGTATTATACAGTCCAGCAACATAAGGCCGGATTATGGTATGGAGTAAGCAGATGCTGCTTCGGGTATGAGTGGATTTTGCCTCTTTTGCTCCTCGCAATTCAACCAACTTGTTTGCTCTTTGCTCCCAGAAAAAGAATAAAAAAATCCCCCAAAAAATCATCAAAACTATCCATCAACAAGTCAAAACTCTTTGCTCTGGCCTATGTCGCACACATCAAAGACGCCCTCCTCCGCAATGCCCTTTCGCTTCAACGCCTCCTTGAGCTGCCGCGGAGGCTCCACCACCTCCTCCATGGTCAACGCCCAGGTGCCCCAGTGAATGCCCATGGCCTTTTCGCATTTCGTGTCCTGGAAAATCTCGACCGAGTCAAAGGGATTCGCGTGCATGGCGGAAAACGCAGCGCGGGGATAGTACGCGCCAATGGGGATGAGGCCGAGGTCAAACGGCCCGCGGTGCTCGCCAATCTGCTTGAACTGCGGACACCGGGGCAGCGACTCGTACTCGGGCCCGTAGTCGTCGACGCCGGCGGGCAGATGCGGGACGGCGCGGTAGCCCGTGTCGCCGCCGAACCAGACGTTCTTGTCGCCGGACCGGACGCCCCAGGAGCACCAGAGCGTCGTGTCCTTGTCAAAGGCGGTGCGGGCGGACGTGTGCTGGCAGGGCAGGCACGAGATTTGGGCCGAGATGCTCTTCTTGTCGCCGTTGACGTTGACGTTGCCGGGGGCCGTGACGGTGACGGTGAGCGTGGCGTCTTGCCACCAGTCGAGCTCGGTGACGTTGTGGAGGCCGCTGCGGCGGAACCAGGCCTCGAGGCCGAGGCCGACGAAGAAGTGCGCGTCTGGGTGGTGCTTCTGGATCTCGAGGACGGACGAGTGCGACAGGTGGTCGTAGTGGCTGTGGCTGATGACGACGGCGTCGACGACGGGAATGTCCTTGAGGTCGCAGGGCTTCGGGGTGAAGCGCTTCGGGCCCATGAAGGAAAAGGGCGAGCAGCGGTCCTCAAACACGGGGTCGAAGAGCACGCGCAGGCCCGACGGGAACTCGACGTAGTAGCATGCATGGCCCAGCCACGTCGCGCGCAGCTTGTCCGAGGCATCGCGAGACGGCAGCCACTGGGGGGCCACGACGGGCACGGTGGGCGGCGTCGTGTCGGGCCACTTGAGGTCGCCGGTGATTGTTGGCCAGAAGACGGTCTGCCACATGTTTGCGACGCTGGGCGGGTTGGACCATGACGGGTAGGGGTTTTTGAAGCCGGCAATGTGGCCGCCGCGCTTGACGATGTGGTGAGGGTTGGCGAGGGCGTCGGCGGGGATGTTGTTGCGGCCGGCGTATTTTGAGGACCGACGTTGTTGTTGATGATGATGATGGGTGGTGAGAAGAGGAGGAGACTGTGGATGTTGATTTGCGCGTCATGGCTGTGGTGGAGGTTGCTGTTGCGGCGGCGGCAAAGACGAAGACGAAGAGGGAGATGCGTTTGTTTGTGTTGTTGTTGTTGTTGTTACTGGAGTGTGAGTTTGAGGATCTGGTGATGGTGTTGAGGGTGAGGCTGATGGTGTTGTAGCGTTGCCACAGCTTGGGGAGGAGCTGCGTGCGGAACTGCGACATTAGAAGATGGAGAGAAGAGAACAAGGGAACGAAGCCATCGACTCTATATTATATATATTACGACTCGACTTTTACGGACTGGGGGTGGGAAAAAAGAACGAAAAAAGGGACTCGACTGGGACGGGGATTGGCAAGATTCCCTCATTCTCTGGACTTGGGCCGATGGATCAATGGGCTGCGTCATGCTCCTCCATGCAAGCCACAATCTAACAAGCAAGCAAGCAAGCAAGGAATTAAAAAATGATTCATTGTGTGTTGTTAGTTTTTGGTCCGCCGAGTTTTACCTCAACACGGATTAGGCCCAATGGATGCAAAACCGTACAACGCCAATGCCAACGCCAATGCCAATGCCAATGCAATGCAATGCCACGTTCCTTCGTCCGGTTTGCCCTGCACCTCCGTTGCTGTAGGGCTGGGGCTAAGCAGATACAAGCAGCAGGGAGACTTTGACGGAGTTAAACCAAGCGAGTGCGAGTCCGGCACCAAAAAGGGACCCTTGCGGAGCTGGAGCTGAGCTGAGCTCATTAGTTTTTTTCTTTTCCTTTGAGAGATGGCAAGGGATTCATTGTGTTGGTGGAAGGATTTTGCTGGCGGGGTTCGGCGTGGATGGAGAGTCCGTTTGGGATGCTTCAGTTGTTGAATCATCTAACTTGTCCGTCCTTTAACTCACAATCGCCAGTGTACGAGTATTGACGCTGCCTGCTACAACTACAGTCCATCATACTCCGCTCTCCAGTCAATTACACCAACTCCATCATCACATCAGACTAGAAACCCGCACCTCATCGGACCTGCGCGGCCCGCAAGGCATCAGACGTATTACTAAGCGGCGCTTGGATTTAAACTCCGCCCGCCGCCTTTGTCCGGGCGGGCGAATGAGCGGCGGCTGGGCCGCGTTTTTACGGAAAATCCAAGCCTTGCTTCCCATGATCCCTGCCTGGTGGTTTTTTTTTGGTCCGGGGCTTCACGGGTCAGAGTGCTGACGGACGGGTCTAGGCCGAGTTTGGACTCTTGGCTTTTTGATATCCTCATCATGTCAGTCAGCAGAGCACATCTCAGGTTTTTCGTGGTGTTTGTCATTGGGTAATCTCGAGTTGCTAGCATGCAGGAATTGTGCATAGAGGCATCCTCATCCTCATCACAGTCGTCAAATCACATGTCAAACGGAAAACCATCAAAGCTAATCACAACACACAGGGAATTCTATCCCAGGTGAAGAAAATGTCATTGGCCCTGCTACTCTAAAAGCGTTGCGCTCACTTCTACATCGTAATCAAACGTGTAAAAAAAAAGGCCAGATGCGCACAAAGAGCACCAGCCATGGCTATTCCAACCATGTATGTAGCCGCTCCGCACTCCCACCCAGCGCCAAAAAGACGCAGCAGCAGCATGTCCCAGCTTTAAATGGCCAGTCTCTCGACCTTTTGCTGCAGGGCCTTGATCTGGCCAGACAGCTCAGACAGCTCGTTGGAGCTGATGCTGGCGGCAATCACCGCACGGCTCACTCCGCACGCGCGGCCCAGCAGAGTCTTGCTGGGGACGTAGACGTACGGCACGCCCTTGTCTTCGCAGATGAGGGGAATGTGCAGGATAATGGCCAGGGGCTCGGTGTCGGCAGCAAGGACGGCAAGCTCGCAGGTTCCACGGTTGATAGCCTTGGTGACTATAGTCGCAAAAGAACACAGTCAGCCACCCCGAAACCGAAGCTGGAATTGTCAAGGGAATCAAAAACATACCTTCGTTGGCTCCCTTCTTCGCCTGGCGGATGTGCATGGCCGACTGGAGGAGATCCAGAATCTCCTGGGTCAAGGCCGCATCGGCCAAGGGCCAAGCTGCAAAGAAAGAAAACAATCCCGTTAGCCCAAGCCATTAAGAGGGGGGAAAGGAGCGTATAGCTTACCTGCTTCATTGGCGTTTGACATTTTTTCACGGTATAGGATAAAAGGGGGGGCTCGCCCGAACAAGGCTCACGGCCGGATGTGTGTTTTGAGGGAGGTTTGGGAAGAAGTTGGTTTAGTGATGGTCGAAGATGCGCTTCTCGGAGGAGAAAAAAAAAAAGTTGGCGATAGCCATGGTGAAAAGCTTATCGATCGGGCTAGTGGATAAGCAAATTTTCCGTTAGTCACGTGCAACTGCGCCAAAGCGGAGCATTTGCTTAAAAGACAGTGACGACGATAAAGTGGGTCATTGAATTGCCTCAATTGGCAACGGCTGAGCATTTGGACTTATAGAGCCGCCATCAATCAAGCAGTACTGGATTGCTTTCCTTCATCAACTTGTATACGTGGTATGTAATGGAAATGGATAGAGTAGATGGGTGCGCAGAGATTATTGTTTACTTTATTATTGATACAAGCTATGCCGTGATGCTTTATACACTATTAATGATACACAGTCTATGCCGGAATTGCTTTTACACCTTCTTGGGTCCAACCATGAGCTCGGGCTTAACGAGGTCATCAAACTCCTGCTCCGTCAGTGCCTGCAGCTCCATGGCACTCTGCTTCAGCGTCAGGCCCTTTTTGTGCGCGTTCTTGGCCACCTTGCTGGCCATGTCGTAGCCAATCTTGGGGTTGAGGCAGGTAACCAGCATGAGGCTGTGACAAAAGTTAGTTGTGCAATCTCGGATGCATCAAGAGTAACAAAGAGACTTACCTCTCCTTCATGATGCTGGCAATCTTCTCCTCGTTGGCCTGCAGCCCGGCGACCAGATTCTCCTCAAACGACCGCATGCCGTCGGCAAGGATGCGCGAGCTGTGCAGCAGGTTGCGGATAATCAAGGGCTTGTACACGTTGAGCTCAAACTGGCCGTTCATGCCGCCAATGGTCGTGGCGACGTTGTTGCCCATGACCTGGGCGCAGACCATGGTGAGCGCCTCGCACTGCGTGGGGTTGACCTTTCCGGGCATGATGCTGCTGCCGGGCTCGTTCTCGGGCAGAACCAGCTCGCCGAGGCCGCATCGGGGGCCGCTGCCGAGGTATCGGATGTCCTGGGCAATCTTGGTCAGAGAGGCGGCCAGGGTGTTGAGGCTTCCGTGGGCCTGGACGACGGCGTCGTGGGCGGCCAGGGCCTCGAACTTGTTGGGGGCAGTCTGGAAGGTGATGCCCGTCATCTTGCTGACCTCCTCGGCGATGCCCTCGGCGAAGCCCTCAAAGGTGTTGATGCCGGTGCCGACGGCCGTGCCGCCCTGGGCCAGCAGCTTGAGGTCGGGCAGAGAGCTCTCGACCCGCTTGATGCCAAAGTCGAGCTGGGCAACGTAGCCGGAGAACTCCTGGGCCAGGGTGAGGGGCGTGGCGTCCTGCAAGTGGGTGCGTCCAATCTTGATAATCTTCTTGGCCTCGAACTCGTCCACCTTGGCCTGCAGCGCAGCCCGGAGGCTGTGCAGGGCCGGCAGCAGGTCGCGCTCCAGCTCGAGGACGGCGGCAATGTGCATGACGGTGGGGAAGGTGTCGTTGGACGAGGCGCTGCGGTTGACGTGGTCGTTGGGGTGGACGGGCTTCTTGGAGCCCATGGTGCCGCCGAGGATCTCAATGGCGCGGTTGGAGATGACTTCGTTTGCGTTCATGTTGGACTGCGTGCCGGAGCCCGTCTGCCAGACGACGAGGGGGAAGTGGTCGAGCAGCTTGCCGTCGGCGACCTCTTTGGCGGCCTGCTGGATGGCCTCGCCAATCTTGGCGTCTGTCGAGGTGGTGGTCGTTAGCACTCAGTCTTTTTTGTTTTGCCTCCTCCCCAATCCCGACCATCCCGCGCACATACCGAGTCCGTAGCGCATGTTGACCGTGGCCGCGGCGCCCTTGAGAATGCCAAAGGCCGTAATCACCGGCGGCGGCATACGGTCCTGCGGCTGGTTGATCTTGAAGTTGCCCAGCGACCGCTGCGTCTGGGCGCCCCAGTACTTGTCGGCGGGCACTTCAATCTCGCCAAAGGCATCGCTCTCGACTCGCTTGTCGGCCATTGTGACTCTGGTGGCGTGGATGGCTCTGAGGCTGGCGGGGATCGTCTTTTGGCAGAGGCTGGCGGTGATGTTGGAGTTGATGCTCTGCGGGGTGAGGCTGAGACCGTGAGGGGAGGCGCTTTTCTGCCACAGGCGAGACCCGGCGATCGCACCCGACGCAGCTCTTGCCGACGCTCTCCGAAGCATTTTTTTTTTCTTTTTTCGTCTAACTGCCGTATACAAAAAAAAGACGAGGTGAGGCTATTTGGTCAATTGGGTTGAATTGGACGGCGCAAAACGTGCACTACACAGGCCAATTGCAGTATTCCGCTGTTTGCTATTAAAAGACCAGCTGTTGTATCAGGGGAAAAGAAGAAGAAGAAGAATACGGCGGGAAAAAAAACAAGAGCCAAGGATGCTCGCCGGCTCAACAAATGCCGGGCAATCGGGAACCAACGAGGGAAATAATCGGAGCCCGGGTGCCCAGCTCCTTAGCATGTATTTCTCCTGCGAAAATACCGCACGGAGCTACTTCCATGCTGCTTTCCTCCTGGCCGGAATCTCCCACCTCGGGTAGCAACGTCGA
The DNA here is from genome assembly GCA_001721665.1 of Trichoderma pleuroti. Classification (NCBI taxonomy): domain Eukaryota; kingdom Fungi; phylum Ascomycota; class Sordariomycetes; order Hypocreales; family Hypocreaceae; genus Trichoderma; species Trichoderma pleuroti. The sequence goes on from MDJU01000067.1 coordinate 83,913, forward strand.
TCAACTGAGCTTTGTATACAGTACCTTTTAAATTTTACGTCGTTTGGCTTTGAGATTGCCTTTTTTCTTTCTTTGTTAATTGAATTAATTTTATTTATAGCTTTTACTCACATGGTAAAGCATCGAACCAAGTCTTTTGAGCTTGTCACAGCCATCAAGGGAACAGTCCCACTCGGTTATCTTTGAGCAGATTCGCCACGATTTGCAAACAAAGAACTAGATGACAACAGACAATTTAAACAGGAATACGCATTGACAAACAAGGCTGATCTATCAACATTGATATCTTTTTTGTTGTTTACATGGTCACGAGTTCTTATAGACTATAATTATAGCCCACGAAAGAGACAAAGGCAAAGGAAATTAAACGAGAATACCAAAGCCATTAAGCTAAAAAATACAAGCAAGCAAACAAAACGACTATAAACTAGATTGTGTGGTAATGAAGAAAAATGTATGGCGGTCGTAGATAAGGAGGAGAAATAGTTACGTGTACTTGATTGTTTGTTTATTTATTTATTTTATTATTAACGTCCACTAAGTAATTTAATTACATAAGTCCTTATCTAGGCATTAGGATAGTAAAAGCCGCCGAGTTTAAATTAAGTATTTACTATATTTTAATATAATAAAGGAAAAGGGGATATATTAATTTATTTTATATATTTATTTTTATATAAAAGGGGCTATATAAGCTTATATTTTTTATTAATTTTTTAAAAATCCTTATACTTTTTATTATTAAAGAGGTATTAAATATAAGTAATTTTAAAGTATATTTTTTTTTTAATA